>JAKCPI010012172.1:0-144274 GCA_023213315.1 Euborellia annulipes | reverse complement strand
AATCTGATGAATTAAACTAATAAATTACTTTTAATTTACAATTTATAAATGACCTTTAAAAAAAAAAAAAATTTTAAAGTACTACGTGCCATTCTAGTAGCTAAAAAAAAGCAAAGTGTACGAGCGAGTTAAGTAGTCAGTATCAAAACATGTGAATTGCAACAAGCTCGAGTTCAAATCCCCTCTGGGAGCAAGTTTTTTTTTTTTCCACCTGCTTAGTTCCATGACAAGCGTATAGATGGCCCTAAACTTATTTACACAGCAGCTGCAATTAAATTCTACTATTAGCAGAATTTAACATTAATGTGTCAACATGTTTTTTCCCTATATAATAAAAAAATAAATTAAAGCTCATTTAATTGAGATAAGAAAACGTTGATTAGCATTGATTACGTTTAATAATGCGCTTTGTTCTTATTCGACATGACAATTCGTCCCACCAATCATCAACAAGCCCCATTAATATGTCATCAAAATGGATTTCAATAGCCCGATTTCTTTTTTATTGAGTAATTGATTTTTTTTTTTTTTATTCATATTTTTAAGCTCATCTTAATGAGATTTTTTTTCTATAATAGAGCCAATTCAAATTGATCAATGTCATTCCAATTATACGTTCCGATATAGTGCGCCTTTTTTTTTAAGTTTTGCTTTCGAAATCAAATTTGATCTGATGATGAGTTGGCCTCAATGAGATGTGATATTTTATCCGGAAGGTAGCTACCATGGGGCGAATAAAAAATTGAAAAGTACTTCAATCAAAAGGAAAAAGTCAATTCTTTTAATAATGACAAAAGCTTTTGATATTCTTTTATAAAATGTCATTAAATCGGACTTTTTTTTGTTCATTCAATAAATGGATGAATTCTTTTTTACTTTCTCTTACCTCTATATATGTTAATATATATAGAGAGAAAGTATTGGCTTCATGTCAAAAATTCGATGTCGAGATTTTAATGCATAAATATGTTTTGAGATCCCCTTAATCCAAAAAAGTGGTTTTCGCGACATGGTCTGTCTGTCTGTCTGTTTGTGAACAAAATATCTCAAGAACAGAAAGAGCTAGGATGTTGAAATTTTATATTTAAGTTAGGCTCCCCCATGGGACGTGACACGAAGCTTTTGAACAAAATTAGCCAAAGAGTATTAGTACTTTATTGATGTACTTTTTTTCGATTTTCTCAAATTTCGCTTCGATTTTTTATAAATTCATAAATCAACTATTTTTTAGATGCTCTTTAAAATGTATATTCTCATTTTGCCGTTGAAATCTTCTGAAGACCACTTTACTCTTGTACTTCATAGGAAAGATAGGAGAAATTGTTGCCATGGTAACAAAAAATAAATATTTTCCCAATCTAATAAATTTTACATCTTGAATTCTAATACAGGGTGCCCGGAAATAACAGGTACCTAGAAAAGGAGGTGATTCTACATGAAAAAAAATAAGACTTTTTTTCCTATAAACTTAATAACGGTATGCCCAGACGCTTCATTTCCAAGGTACAGGGGGTCAAAGTTGAATTTTTTTTTTGTTAATATCTCGAGAACCGTTTGAGATATAATGTTTACACTTTACACATAAAAGAAAGAAAGCGAAATAATGAACATAAATCGTGTACAGAAGTAGAACTTGTGTATCTCTTTTTTTTTTTTTTTTTTTTTTTTTTTTTTTTTGGAATGGGTGCATAAGGTCCGAAGACCTATAATGACCAATAGTCACATGCAGCCAGGAAGAAAATAAAACAAAAGGAGAAGCATAAAGGGAAACTCAACTGCGGGAACTGAGAAGATGCCTGTTGAGGTTAGACTTGAAAGTCTGAAGATTGTAGGTTTTGGGGAAGATAGACGCAGGGAGCTTGTTCCAATCACGGGAGGTCATGGGGACAAAGGAAGAATGAAATTGTTTTGTTCTGTTAGTCGTGATCTGAACAGCATAGGGATGCGAACTCAAACGGTTTTTGAGATATTAGCAAAAAACGAAAAAAGAAATTCAACTTTGACCTCCCCTGTATCTTGAAAACGAAGCGTCTGGGCATATTAAGTTTATAGGAAAAAAAGTCTTATTTTTTTCATGTAGAATCATCTCCTTTTCTAGGTACCTGTTAATTTCGGGCACTCTGTATATCGGCGGAAACTAAATAAATGTCGACACGAAAAATGTGGTGTGACAAGCATAGAACACAACTTTCAATTACCGATTGCAAAAGAAAGTTGTGTGCTGTGCGACAAGTCACATCAGAATTTTTCCCATTCAACAAGTAACCTGGGGCATTTGAAAGAAATTTTTATTTTTTTTACTCTTGAAAAATAAAAAAAAAAAAAAAAAAAAAAAAGTAAATAAAAAAAAAAAAAAAAAAAAAAAAAAACATTTGATATTAACATTTAAAATCAGTTGTGAGTGAGAGTCTGTAGAGTGTGCACGTTTTAGCCGGAGCGCTCCGTATTGCAGATAAGATCATCTACACGTTTACTCATTTCTCTATTTTTCTCTTTCTCCCAATATTCGGTGTACACTGCTCATTGTTTTTTCTTTATTATTATTATTTACTTCTTTTCTGTTTATTGTATACTCCTTTTGTGTATTAGAGTATAAACTAAGTAATTTGGGGTGGGCCCTTCCAAGGAAGCGGCTCCCCCTTTTAATATTAAAGGATGGGAGATGATCAGGGGCAAGGTGCCCCTGGCACCTCAAAAACTAATACCGGCATAGGTATTTCATCTCGTGATGAGAGATTCAAAAATGTGTATTTGATGGCCGATAGTGGGCCTTATTTTGTTTTCATTGAAAGAAAGGCAACATTAGAAGAAGTCACTGTGTCCGCTGATAATGAAAATTTTATTATAAACGAACACATTCCTCTCTCTCAATTACAAAATATAAAAACAAAGAAGATAAACAAAATTATTAAAAAGGGACTCAACCCCATGACCTTTGGGAAGTTTTTATTTGAGAAAATAAAATCCTACAATCATTGTGTTCTCGGAATATCATCAATAAATAAATATAAGATTCGTGTTGAGTTTCAGACCTCAACTGATGCAAATAAATTTTTGGATGAACAAATGCTTACAGAAAGTAATTTTGATGCTTATATCCCTCTGTATTTAACATGCAAACAGGGAATAGTTAGGAATTATCCCTTGGAACTGGATGTTAATGAATTGCTCAATCCCCAAGCTTGTACTTCACCATATAAGATATTAAGAGCGGAGAGGTTCAACAGATTAGTAAAACCTAAAAATGCAGAACCTTATTATATGCCATCGGGAACGGTCAAAATCACGTTCCAATCACAAATTTTACCTCCGTATATTGCCTTTCATTCTGTTAGGGCTCCAGTGGCGCCATATATACCTCGAACTGTAATTTGCTTTAATTGTCTGAGATACGGTCACAGGGCGGCTAAATGCAAGGGAAAAAAAAGGTGCTCAGGCTGCGGTGGCCCCCACGACATTAAGGATTGCGATTCTGAAATCCCTCCTGCTTGTTTGTATTGCAAGACAGATCACCTGACTACTGATCTCGAGAACTGCAAAGAATATGCGGATCAAAAACAGGTCAAAGAGTTGATGACATTAAAAAACTATTCTTATATGGAAGCCTACCAAAGTGTAAAATATAGACCTTTCGCTAATGCACTCTCGTCATTTGTTCCACCCCAACCTGTTGTTTACGATAATGTTAGTTTTCCGCAACTGAATAGTTTTAATTATAACTCTACCACTCCCCTTAAGAGAAATTGTGATAATATTAGGAGTGTTACAAATGAAAGGAAGCATTTTAAAATTAGTACCCATAAAAGGGTGAGGACTCCGACTCAACATCCCACCCCTAATTTTACTTTACCAAATATGAATATTGAGCTCGGTTCTCGCCCACTTCCGGCAAATCCCTATAGGCCCACATATCAGGCCGCCAATGTGACCTCCGGCGGTTCTGGTGAAGTGAGTCCCAATTTGAAAGTTATGGATGTTGGTGGTGTTAGTATTAACAACTCGTGTGCCTCTAATGTGGAAAATACTTCTGTGATTGAAAATGACGTTGATCTTTAATATAATTTAAAGGATAGTTAACGTGATAGCTAACTTATATATATATAGTTTTATTTTCATTTCTATAAATTGATATTATTAAATACTATACTAAAATCTGAGTTTTAATTTTGTCATGCGAGTTGATTTTTAGTATATAGAGATATTATATCTCATTACGGCCCTATTTAAATGGATTGTTTACGTATTTTACAATGGAATGCTCGTTCAGTTATAGTGAATAAACTAGAGCTTGAAAGGAAACTAAAAACGGCTCAAATAAGTATTGCAGCGATTTCAGAAACGTGGCTCTCTCCAGGTCAACCCTTTTATATTAATGGATATAGCGTAATAAGAGCCGACCGCATGGGCAGAGGGGGTGGTTCGGCTATTCTAGTTCACAATTCCTTAAATTACCAAGAAATTAATTTGAACACAGCCTCTTTTAGTTTTGATATTTGTGGTGTTTACTTAAAAATCGGTGGCGGTATTGGATTAAATATTCTGTCCGTCTATTCTCCACCGAATACCCCTATATTTGACTCTCAGTGGAGTATGATATTGAATAACCTAGACAGAAACTTATTATTAATCTGCGGAGATTTTAATGGGCATAGCCCGGCTTGGGGATGCGATCGGGAAAATCGTTCTGGAACCCATCTGATGGAATTTGTCGAAGATGAAAGGCTTATAATATTGAATGACGGGTCTCAGACAATGATTGAGAAGCCCAATAGAACCCCTTCCCCACTAGATTTGACGCTATGTAGCTCTGCTCTTGCTCCTTTTTTGGATTGGGTGGTATCAGACGATCCTATGGGGAGTGACCATTTATGTATTATGATAACTTACACATTCTCCATAGATTCCCGCAGAGGACATTCTACAGGAAATCGGTTACATAGAGGGTGGAACTTCTCTAAAGCTAAATGGGATCAATTTTCTATCCTGGTTGATCATTTTCTTCCCGCTAGTATATTAAATCTCGAGCCGCTAAGCTCATACGATGCATTCACAGACGCTATTAACTCTGCAGCATTTTTAACTATACCTGTGAAAAAGCCCGTTAACGCCAGAATTAAATCTCCAGTTTGGTGGGATGACTCTTGTGCAAACAAAGTTTGCCAGAGGAAGGAGGCACTCAAACGAATGAGACGCAATTTTTGTGCTGCGACTTACGAGTACTTTCAGCAAACCAATAAGGAGGTGAAAGCATTTTTGAAGAGTAAAAAAAAGAGAGCTGGAGGGAGTATTGTACCTCACTAAATAAGGAAACTCCTATAAGTCACGTATGGGATAGAATCAAATCATTGAAAAATGTAGGTAGCAGTAGAAGCTCACAGGTAGTTGATGAAGAAGTTTTGCTCGCTTTTTTTGACTCCATATGTCCCCCTTGGGTTCCGTCGTATAACGATGTTCTACCAAAAGGGCCAAATAATGACTATTTAACTAAAAGTTTTAGTTATACAGAATTCTCTTCAATTCTCGAGGATAAATCCAACAACGCAACTGGTTTTGATAATATTTCCTACTTGATGATCAAAAAATTATCTCTGCATGCAAAGACTATTTTACTTGGTATTTTAAATAAATTTTTGGATGCCCACATTTTCCCTGAAAGTTGGACAACACACGTTGTAATTCCTATTCAAAAGCCAAATAGAAGTTCCAATGAAGCGTCTTCTTTTAGGCCGATTGCTCTAGCCTCATGCTTAGAGAAACTTTTTGAATCCCTCATTAAAAAGCGCCTTGAGTGGTACTTTGAAAATAATAATATTTTGCCAGTCACTCAAAATGGCTTCAGGAAGAATCGCTCGACTATTGATAGTATTGCTCTTTTGGCTAATGATATCTTTGAGTCATTTAGGAATAGGGAGTATCTCACGGCGCTTTTCTTGGACGTAAAGAGTGCTTATGACAACGTGGATATTAAGATATTAGTAGAGAAATTAATTAACTTTGGTGTCCCTAACAACTTAATTAATTGTATTTCACAGCTATTTTTTACACGGAAAATCTATATTAAGCAAGGCGGTAGATTTCTCGGGCCTAGAACTGTCTCCAAGGGAATTCCTCAAGGGGCTGTACTCAGCTGCCTTCTTTATATTGTATATACTAGTGAGTTAGAAGCATGTGTGAATCCGAGCACTAAGATACTACAGTTTGCGGACGACATTGTGCTCTACTCAGCATCAGACTCAGCTGCGAAAAATATACAGAACTTAAATACATCTACGACTAATTTGTTTAGTAATCTTAATTCTTTGGGCCTAGAATTGTCTGCTTCCAAATCAAGAATGGTAATTTTTTCTAGGAAATATATACCGCACAATTCCCCGAACTTATTCATGGCTGGTAGTCCTATTGAGATCGTAGATGAATTCAAATTTCTCGGGATAATCATGGATGCTAAACTCAACTGGTCGGCGCATGTAAGGTATATCGTTAAGAAATGCGAAAAGTCTATTAATATTCTGAGGATGGTTAGTAGAACGTGGTGGGGCGCCGACCCTTCTATATGTCTGCTCATTTATAAGGCCCTCGTCAGGTCATATCTCGACTACGGCAGTTTTATCTATGACAGTGCTTCACCCAGCGTCTGCAGAAAACTTGATACAGTTCAATTCAAAGCCATACGTATATCCTTAGGGTATATGAGATCTACTCCTACCAACTGCCTTCTGGCGGAGGCTTGTGAAATGCCGCTTTATTTAAGAAGACGGAAATTGGCAGCCAAATACATTTTTTCTAGGGCTATTCTAGCCGATAACTCTGTCATTCTGTCTACAAAAAGGATCCATGAAATAACTCAACCCCATAAAATAATGAAGCATTCATCACTAATTCAAGTTTACAAAATTGTGAGACAGGATCTCGGTAAATTGTATACTGGTCAACGTTTGCCTTATTATGAGACCAAGTATGAAGTACATAATGTCTGTATTGACATTTATGATGAATGTTTTGTGAAGGGTCACCTGCAGCAGAATTTACTGTTTAAAGATCTTGTGGGTTCAAAATTTCCCCATTCATGTTGTATATATACGGATGGGTCTAAGAATGGTGAAGTTGTTGGTTGTGCACTAGTAGTACCACATATGAATGTTGAAGAGCTTTTCAAACTTCCCACTGAAAGTTCTATTTATTTTGCTGAATGCTACGCTCTTTTTAAGGCAGCTTCATTCGCATGTGAAAATGATATTCCGGATGCAACAATATGCACTGACTCCCAAAGCTTACTAAAAGCGCTTAGAAGGTCTAATTTCAACAACCATCTACTAATTGAAATAAAAAAACTCATTTTTAACATTCAACTAAAAGGTAATAAAATTCGCTTCATTTGGGTCCCATCCCATGAGGGTATTAAAGGTAATGAGGCCGCTGACCTTGCAGCTAAAAGGGCAGCTATATCCGGTGTAAACTGTGTTGTTAATATTCCTGGCAATGATCTTAGTAGCAAGTTTGCTGTGCTAATCAGGAAGGAGTGGCAAGAAGAATGGGAGCTACAACCAAAAGGACGTCGCCTATTCAAGTTAATGCCGAAGATAAGAAATCAACCCTGGTTCACCAATTTCAAACTTGATCGTGGTAATGTTACCACGATTAACAGACTTAGAGTTGGACATACGTCCTTACCGGAACACTTGTATCGCATTGGTGTGGTGGAGTTCCCCCATTGCTGGTGTGATAGTTCGTCGGTTAGGGACGCTACGCATATTTTTTTCTGTTGTCCCCTCCTAGTAAAGGAAAGGGACGTTTTTTACAAAGAACTAATAAATTTTATTCCTTTTCCTGTGAATATTGAAAGTATTCTTGCAGTTGCGGTTGTGAATGCTGACTTGTGCTTAACAGTATATAATTTTATAAAGGCTACAGGCCAACAGTTTTAGATCTAATTTTTATTCCTATTGTTATTGTTATTTAATTATTCTCTATTTAAGTTGTTACATTCTTTATGTCTAACTTTGTAAATCAACTGTGATGTTGACCTAAATGGTGGGACCATAGGTCATTAATAAAAAAAAAAAAAAAAAATTTATATTAACATTTAAAATAATAAGTTGAGATTAAAAAAATAATAATAATATAGTAGCTATATGAATTATGACCAGTTTTTATATAACATTAATAAAAAATAATGACAAAAATGTTTATTGGAAAAAAAAAAAAAAAAAAATACTAGAAATTGTTATTTACTAAATATTATTTGACTTCTATCTTTGTTTGCGTTGCTGGTTTTTGCACATTCATTTAGTATACTGGAATCTATTTATAGAATTCGGTAATGTCCGTACGTCTGTCTGTCACGCCCTATTCCGTCGGAATTATGAAAGGAAATTTTATATGCTTAAAGAGGACCTTCTAGGGATTACAGGAAAATTATTTTCATCCCGAAATTCCTATAACTTTTTGAGTTATTAATTCCTAAATCTACAATTTCTCCCATTGAAAATGTATGAGGAAATATGTATTCTTTGAATGTAAACAAATCCTCAAGCATGCAATAGATTGGAATATAGTAATGATAATTTTTACTTTCTCTTACCTCTATATATGTTAATATATAGGCCTAGAGAGAGAAAGTATTGGTTTCATGTCAAAAATTCGATGTAGAGATTTTGATGGATATACACTTTTTGAGGTACCCTGAATCTAAAAAAGTAATTTTTTCTCGACATGGTCAAGGTCTTTAATATACACAGGTTGGCCAGAAACTAGTAAACAAACAAGGTCACAGTTTTTGATTGGTCCACGTCATGAAGCTCCTCCTTGCTTATATTTTTCTATTTAGAAGCGTTGTTGACTGCACATAACCTAGTTCATATTCATTTTGTTTTGTTTGCAAAATGTATAGTTTCTGACTAAATTAATTTAGAACTTGGTATTTACACTGCTTTATTAAAAATATGCTGTATATAAATATTTATAAATGGTTTGTCCCGAAAGATATTTTACAAAGGAGGAGCTCCATGACGTCACTCTCTTGGAATGGGAAAAATGTAAACTAACCGAGTTTGACTCCCTGGACATGGTCTGTCTGTCTGCCTATGTGTGGGTGTTTGTGTACAATTTTAATCATGAAGTAATTGAGCTACGAGGTTGAAATTTTATATTTAAGTTTTAATTTTAGCCTAAAATCCATCATGAGTCTGTTTATGTCATAGTTCTGAAATAACGTTGAAATGCACTTAAGCTAAATATATAAAAATCTTTTGAAACTTATTTATTTAAATTTAATATCAAATTAAAATCAGTTAAATTATTCAAAAATTACAATTATTGAATAGTTTTAAGTTGGCAGCATTTTCGATTTGTTCCAACAAGTTTAGTTACAAAAATTGATTTGTTCTCTCACTCTCATCCCCCCCCCCCCTTTCCCCTCCCCTCGCTCTCTCTCTTCCTCATCAATGCATGTGTTTGTGTAATGCAGTCGGTTATAGGATGTTTGCATTTCACACATGAGGGAGTTTGTATTAAGCCGAAGGCAATTGCTGATCGAATTTCAAATAATCATTATTATTAATAAAATATTCATTTGCTGCTTGTTCTAAATCTAAAATTTTATGTTATTTGTTAAATATAAAATTGTTCTGGTGCCTGGGAAGGGTAAATTTGATAACGAGATTTTGAAGGAAATACACGTTTTGAAGTGCATTTGTCTGTTTGTAAACAAAATATCTCAAGAACAAAAAGAGCTAGGAGATTGAAATTTTATATTTAAATTAAGTACCCACCTGCCACGTAACACGAAGCTTTTGAACAAAATCGGCTAAAAAGTACTAATACTTTACTGATGTACTTTTTCTTATTTTCTTAAAATTCATTCCATAGAATTTGGATTAAAATTCATAAATCAATTATTTTTTAAATAGTAGAAAAATAAAAGGCCGAGCAGCTAGGTTTATTTCTTTAATAGAGAACACACAGCGACGTTTCGGTTAACTATGCGGCCATCTTCATGGCTAGAGTTCAGTCATTAGAAAAACCTCTATGTCAAAGACCTAATGAGAGAACTGTAGCCATGAAGATGGTCGCATAGTCAACCGAAACGTCGATGTGGGTTCTCTATTAAAGAAATAAACCTAGCTGCTAGGCCTTTTTTTCTACTACGTATTGATTCAGCTATTCATCTCGCTAACATCTTTTTTAAATGCTCTTTCAGTATATAATAATTGCGGAGTGTCCGTCTGTCACGCTGTTTGACCAACTTCCCGTTGGAATTTTGAAACGAAATTTTGCAGTCTTATAGAGGACGTTATGGAAAGTCCCGGTCTAGTCGCCAGCCAGTTTCTCATAATTAAGAAAAGCCGAGGGTCCGCAGCAGGTGGGCTCGAGCCAGCTGAAGGGGGGTCCAGGGGGACGTAGCCGAAGGCGGGTGGCGCGGCTAGTTTATATTCTCATTTTTCTCTTGAAATTGTTTGAAGCACACTTTGCTCTTGTACTTCATAGGAAAGATAACAGCCATGGTAATCTATTAATATAATTCGCTACTGTGCGTCTGTCTGTCACTCTCTGTTTGACTAACTTTTAAAACGAAATTTTATATGCTTAAAGAGGAGCTTACAGGAAAATTATTTTCATCCCGAAATTCCTGAAACTTTTTGAGTTATTAATTTCTAAAGTTACGATTTCTCCCATAGGGAATGTATAGAGAAATACTTATGTTTTTGCATTTATGTGTGCGCCCCGTCTAGGAGCAAAGCCCGCAGCTGCTAGTAAATAAAATATAAATATTTTCCCATGTTGATATCACACCAGATTTTTATATAAATTTAATTTCAATATCAAAACCCCTAATTGTCGCTAGATAGGGAAATCTTTATTATATTTGTATTATTTTCATAAATCAATTAACTTAAAAAGTACAGTAAATTAAATTCATCCTCTTTTTCCCACACACTTTCTGAAAATTAGCAGAGCAGTTCCATTAATGGCAATTTAGTTAACGAACCAACCTCTCGACAAGGGAGTTGTTTCCACTACTCCAGGTGAATATTATATCTAAGGGTGAGTGAGAGAGATTTTTTTTTTTTTTTTTCTAATTATGAATCCATCAAGTTAGCAAATTTATTTTTGCCTTTTCGTATATTATATTCATTGTTAGCTAATTACTTCAACCATTTATAAAAACAAAATGAACATTTTAATTCATCAAACAAGACTTTTAATTATTTTAAAACTTTATGAAAAGTTTTAAACAAAAATCGTTAATTTTTTATTATAAAGAAATCAAATTTTACTTTCTTTTACTTTTATATGTATAAAGAGAAAGTAATGGTTTTATGTCAAAAGTTTGATTTTGTTTGAAATACATGTTTTGAGGTCCCCGGAGTCCAAAAAAATAATCTTTCTATGAATACGAACGAAAAGAGCTACGAAGTTGAGATTTTAAATTTAAAATTAAATATACAAATTAAACACTAGGTTATTTGTTTCAAAGGTTTTATTAATTAAAAAATTAACACTTGATACGTATTTCGACAATTCCTTGCCATCATCAGAAGTGATTACATTCTAATACATGAAAGTAGATACAGCATGTAATATATATACACTAGAGGCAGTGGTACCAACTGCAATACATCAAAGTAACAAGATTATGTTGGAAACATAACTTAATATAAATTTAATTAACTATTAATATAATAAAATTTTAAGAAATACAATAAAATAGAAATTAAATAATAAATAATCACAATAATAACAAAAAATATGAATAAAATAAAAATAATACTCAGCTCAAATCATTCTTTCCTGTAAATATGTATACATATATACGAAATAAATCCACATCGATATTTTTGTTTGTATTTACATCGGACGTGGATTTTTTTCGTATATATGAATACATGTTTACAGGGAAAAATGGTTTGAGCTGAATATTATTTTTATTGTTATTCTTATTTTTTGTTATTATTGTGATTATTTATACTTTCTATATTTTAATTTCCTTTTTATTGTATTTCTTAGAATTTTATTATATTAATAGTTAATTAAATTTATATTGAGTTATGTTGGCAACATAATCTTGTTACTTTGATGTATTGCAGTTGGTACCACTGCCTCTAGTGTATATATATATTACATGCTGTATCTACTTTCATGTATTAGAATGTAATCACTTCTGATGATGACAAGGAATTGTCGAAATACGTATCAAGTGTTAATTTTTTAATTAATAAAACCTTTGAAACAAATAACCTAGTGTTTAATTTGTATATTTAATTTTAAATTTAAAATCTCAACTTCGTAGCTCAGAACACAACTTTCAATTCTCCAAAGGTATGCTGTGCAAGCTATCACACCAAATTAAAAAACAAAACACAAATTGGTATGCCATACTTAAATTTGAAATAAAGTTAAAAGAGATTAAATGGCTAGAATATAAAGTTTAAGAGTGTTTTTTGGTTTTATGTGTTAAAGAGAGAATAAAATCACCTCCTTGAAAAGAAATTTATCTTCCTCTAGTTGCAATAATAGAGCAAACAGGCTGACAAAAGGAAGGTCCAAAAAATTCATTATTTCGTGGTGGCTGGCAATTAGGCCCTTGTGCCCAGGTTCCCCGGGTCGATAGGGTCAGAGAGAACGAGAGCGAGATCGGCCAAATGACCCTGAACACGAACTCGCCAAATTTCGAATTAAATTTTTATATGGAAAAGATTCCATCTTTAATCAGGGGGGGGGGGGGACACCCACATAAATTAAATATTGAAATACTAACTGCTCCTTCCTCTGGAGCTGGCTCGGACCCGCCTGCGGGGGACCCTCCCCCTTAGACTTTTTCCCATTCACACTCACACACACACACGTCTTTTCTGCAACTTAGGCCATATAAGCCTTTTTACAATACTCAGTATTTTATTATCTATTGGGAGTCCATTTGGTATCCAAATGGCTTAAATAAAATCATCGGACTGCCTGGGATCCGAACCCGCGACTCCTGGTATACAAGTCAGATGCGCTACCAACTACGCCAAGCCCGAGGGCAATTTTACATCTTGAAATTCGAATATAACTACCGAAACTAAATCGATGTCGACATAAAAAATCTGGTGTGACCAGTACAGAACAGGTAGATTCAGGAGACCTCAAAACAAGGACGGATCTAGATATGTTTCTCGGGAGGGGGGGGGGGGGTAATCTGGTGTGACTCGTCGCACAGCACATTATTTCTTCATAATTTTGGTAATTTAAAGGCAGATTCTGTACTTGATTGGCAGAATCTAAATACAAATCAAATTTTTAAGTATTAATTTTTAAAATTTTACATTAAAAATAAATTTTTTTGCGAAAAAAAGGTATTTTTGAGTAATTACCCCCTTTACCCCCCCCCCTGTATCCGCCCTTGCCTCAAAACGTGTATATCCATCAAAATCTTGACATCGAACTTTTGACATGAATTCAATACTATCTCTCTATGTATATTAACATATATAGAGGTAAGAGAAAGTCAAAAAAATTTTTTTTTAAACATTCACACTTTTTTTTTCTCATTCACACTCACATTCACACAGTCTTTTCGACAATTTAGGCCATTTAAGACTTTTAACGATACTCGTATGTTTAATATATCTATTGTGGGTTCAGGCATTTCTATTTGGTATCCAAATGTCTTAAATAAAATCATCGGACTGCCTGGGGTCCGAACCCGCGACGTTCGGTATAGAAGGTAGGCACGGTACCTACTACTCCAAGCCCCGTGGGCAAAGTAAAAATTATAATTACTATTCCAATCCGGTGTCTGCTTGATGATTTGTTTACATTCATAGAATACACAAATGAAAAGAATACATAAATATTTCTCTATACATTTCCTATGGGAAAAATCGTAACTTTAGGAATTAATAACTCAAAAAGTTATAGGAATTTCGGGAGGATAATAATTTTCCTGTAATCCCTAGAAGGTCGTCTTTATGCATATATAAAATTTCGTTTCAAAATTCTAACAGGAAATTGGTCAAGCAGACATAGTCACAGACAGACAGACAAACAGACGGACATAATCGAATTATATAAATATTGTAGATAGATAGATTTTTTTATTTGAGAGATTTAATTATTTTAATTAATTTTAATTGGCTTTAATTTTTCATTTTTACTAATAAGGAAGACAAAACTCAATGCTTTCTAATGGGCAATTCTGCATTTTTGCGGTTTCCCTTTTATTTTTCCTCAACTCTCCATAACGTCGTTTCGAAATTCAAATGGAACCTGGTCAAACAGCGTGACAGACAGACGGACGGACACTCCGCTATTATATATATATATATATGATATATAGAAGAAGATAATTATTTATAATTTATTATTTCGTGATTTTCTGAAATAACAAATTTACTAATTTTATTTATTTATTTTTTTTTAAGGGAAAATATATAATCTTGATTACATTAATTCAAATTGGAGCCAATTGTGTGTGTGGTTTGTGATAATATTCAAATCGATCAATGAATGATTTTATCTAATTATAATAATTGCTAAAAATTGACCGAAAATGATTAATTGAATCCTGCATACAAATTGCTAAAAATATCAGTGAAATTCACTTTTCACGGGGACATTGATTAAAAAAATATTTATTCAGCGTGGATATTAAATAAAATTGGTCATAAGTTGTTTCAGCATGCAACGTTATTTTTTTACTTTCTCTTACATATAGAGAGAAAGTATTCGATTCATGTCAAAAATCCGATGTCGAGATTTTGATGAAAATACACGTTTTAAGGTCCCTTGAATCCAAAAAAGTGTTCTCTGTGTCTGTGAACAAAATATCTCAGGAACTAAAAGAGCTACGAGGTTGAAATTTTATAATTAAGTTAGGCACTTTTCCAAGGGGTGAAAATAAGCTTTTGAACAAAATCGGCCAAAAAGTACTTGTACTTTACTGATGTCCTTTTTCAGTTTTTTTCGATTTTCTCAAAATTCGCCTCAACGATTTTGTTTAAAATTCATAAATGAACTATTTTTTAGATTCTCTTTAAAAAGTACATCAGTGAAATTTTTTGTGGAAATTGTTTTAAGTACACTTTACTGATGTACTTTTTCAGTTTTTTGCGATTTTCTCAAAATTCTCTCCAACGATTTTGTTTAAAATTCATAAATGAACTATTTTTTAGATGCTCTTTAAAAAGTATATTATTGAAATTTTTCGTGGAAATCGTTTGAAGTACACTTTACTGATATGGGAGCATCTGCGCCATCTATGAATCATCGCGTGGTCAAGTTTGGAACTAAAGTGCTAAGCGCAACTAAATATATCTCGACACAAAATGACAAGCACAGTAAACAACTTACTCATGCCAAAGGATAAGAGAAAGTTGTGTGCTGTGCGACCAGCCACACCAGATTTTTTTCGATTTTCTCAAAATTCGCTTAAAATTCAAAAATCAATTTTGCCCTTCAAAAAGTATATCAATAAATTTTTTCGTGGAAATTGTTTGAAGTTACACTTTACTGATGTAGTATTTTAGATTTTTCCAATACCGAGTCACACCAGATTTTTAGCCATATCCCCCCCCCCCCCTCTTAATTGATAAAGATCAAGCTTCTTCTTTTTCTTGTAAAAAAGATGTATTTGTAATTAATAAAGATCCCTTGTCTTGCTTGAGTGCCGTATAAATCGGATCTCTTTCTTATAAGATGAGAGATCCCCCTTTCTGACAACATTTAAATTCTAATTTATTTCAGAACAAGGCTAAGGATTCGCGGTTGACATCTTATCGTCGTCTTAAAGCCCTTCAGTTTGAAATACAAACATGAACAAGGATTGTGCTAATCCATTTGCATAATAATTTATTTAATTAAAATTAAAAAAAAAGAAAAGAATTAAATTGTCTATAAACCTTTGATCTAAAATCGAATCCTGTCGTTCGTTTCTGTTTATTTTCTAGGCTATATTATAATAATATTATAAGCGTGTAATGATAATTACCTAAACAACAATTTCATTTTAACACTACGTATTCAATATTATCAAACTTTAATTATACATAATGGTTTCATCTAAAATTGAAAGAAACAAACCACTATATTGATATTCAAATATATAGTGCTTATTAATACTAATTTACATTGCTTTGTTTAATGAATTTGTGAAATATAACTAGCCGCGCTGCCCGCTTTCGACGGGCAGTCAGGGGGATTTCTCCGGCTCCCTGAACACCCCCTCCAGCTAGTTCGACTTGCCTTTTCTTAATTATGAAAAAAAATCTGGTGTGACTGGTCGCACAGCTCACAACTTTCTCTTAATTTCGGTAATCGAAAATTGTGTTCTATACTTGTCACACCAGATATTTTGTGTCGACATATATTTACTTTCCGATAGTTACATTCGAATTTCAAAATGTAAAATTTATAAGTATGGGAAAATATTTATATTTTGTTACCATTTCTCCTATTTTATCTACTTGTAAGAAGTAGAAGAGTAAAGTGGTCTTCAGGAGATTTCAATGGCAAAATGAGAATATACATTTTAAAAAGCATCTAAAAAATAATTGATTTTTGAATTTTAAACAGGGGCGTATTTATGGGGGGGGGGGGGGGCGAGGGGGCCCCCCCCCCGAAATTTCCCAAACACATATACATATATTGGGATATACAGACATCAGCGCAACAAATTTTTCCGCAGAAAAATTTTTGAGTTCGGCCCCCCCCCCCCGAAAAAAATTTCTATATACGCCCCTGATTTTAAACAAAATCGTTGGAGCGAATTTTGAGAAATCGAAAAAAAAACTGAAAAAGTACATCAGTAAAGTACTAGTACTTTTTGGCCGATTTTGTTTAAACGCTTAATTTCACGGTCCAGCAGGGTACAAAAGTTAAATATAAAATTTCAACCTCGTAGTGCAATTCCTTCATGTTTAAAATTGAACACACATCCACAAACCAACACAACAGACAGATCATGTCACGAAAACCACTTTTTTGGACTCAGGAGACCTCAAAACGTGTATATCCATCAAAATCTCAACATCGAACTTTAGACATGAATCCAATACTTTCTCTCTCTATATATTAACATATATAGAGGTAAGAGAAAGTAAAAATTATCATTACTATATTCCAATCTATGGCATGCTTGAGGATTTGTTTACATTCATGGAATACATAAATGCAAAGAATACATATTTCCTCATACATTTCTTATGGGAGAAATCGTAACTTTAGGAATTAATAACTCAAAAAGTTATAGGAATTTCAGGATGAAAATAATTTTCCTGTAATCCCTAGAAGGTCCTATTTATGCATATAATTGCCTTTCAAAATTTCACCCGAAATAGAGCGTGACAGACAGACGGACCGACATTACCGAATTCTATAAATAGATTCCAGTATACTAAATGAATGTGCAAAAACCAGCAACGCAAACAAAGATAGAAGTCAAATAATATTTAGTAAATAACAATTTCTAGTATTTTTTTTTTTTTTTTATCCAATAAACATTTTTGTCATTATTTTTTATTAATGTTATATAAAAACTGGTCATAATTCATATAGCTACTATATTATTATTATTTTTTTAATCTCAACTTATTATTTTAATGTTAATATCAAATGTTTTTTTTTTTTTTATTTATTTTTTTTTTTAATTTAGTAAAATAAAAAATAAAAATTTCTTTAAAATGCTCCAGGTTACTAGTTGAATGGGAAAAATTCTGATGTGACTTGTCGCACAGCACACAAAAATCTAGTGCGACCAGTTACACCAGATTTTCTTTAAAAATAAATATATTAAATAAATAAATTTCTATTGTGTTTGTTTGGACTTACGGTAAGTTGCCTAAATAGAGCGTGACAGACGGACGGACGAACGGACATTAGCGAATTATATATATAGATAATTCGCTAATGTCCATCTGTCTGTCACGCTTTATTTAGGCAACTTTTAGCTGGAATTTTGAAATGTAATTGCATATGCTTAAAGAGGACCTTCTAGGGATCACAGGAAAATTATTTTCATCCCGAAATTCCTATAACTTTTTGAGTTATTAATTCCTAATTCTACGATTTCTCCTAATGAAAATGTATGAGAAAAAATGTATTCTTTGCATTTATGAATGTAAACAAATCCTCAAGCAGGCACTGGATTGTAAATATATTATTTAAAGCTAATAAACGCTTGTGTTCCTAATTTCCCCCCTTATATCAGACTTTTGGTGGTTAACTACTTATTTAATCATATGATTAGTTTAACTAGAAAGGAAAAGACTCGGAAAGTCTAGTTAATTAGAGATGAAGAAGCAACCGGCCCATCAAAAATAAAGAAAAAAAAATTCTAAACTTACCGGAATCAAAAGTAACTTCGCTGATCATAATCCACCGATCAGCAAAATAAAGTTGTAATCTGACAAATCTTGCTAATCTTGAATGTAGATTGATGGAAACATTTCTTGCCTGTTCCAAAACAGTATCCGGCATATACGTATAGACAAGAGGACGTCCATTAAAGAATTGACCTCCAACACTGAATGTCACTTTTGCCCGGGAGAACACCTGCCACAAAAACACACCATCATCGTCATCGTCATCATTCAAGAGCATTCATTCATTCATTCATTCGCTTTTCAAATATATTCATCATTATACTAAAACGACTCTTGAAACAGAACTGACTGACTATTGAGAGAGATCATTGAAAACATCAACTCTTTGTTTGCTATTTAACTTATTAACAAACCATTCTATAAATATAAATCTCTCTTTTTGGATTATAAATAGGAAAATTCATTTTAAAATAGAAATAAAGTCGAATCCCGGTCCACAATGAAAATTCCGTTAACTGGTATAAAATACTGTAATGTTATATGCGGGTGGATTTAAAATAAAATCATTGTGTGGTTGTGATGCAAGTGAAACTTTTTTTTCAGATCGTAGGCGTTTAACTGAAAATTATTCAATTAAGGGTATTAAAATCGCGTTTTTGATCTTAACTTAAGGGGCTACGGGAGCGAAGGTGTTACGCACGTTTTACACGATAAGAGGGCGTTGTGTGTCATAAAAAGTATGCCCAAATATCAAGTAATTCAAAAATTTGCCAAGAGATGTCAGAATGGTAGCTAATAATATTTAATGCATTTTCATTGATCTTTTAACAATAAATACTTTATAAATGTTATTATATATTATGTATCTTTTATAAAAGCATAAAAATATATAAATATAGGCTAATACTATATCGGCTGTTAGACTAGCCTGCCATCTATTGCAAGAATGCTGAACTAATTTGTCAGTTGATTTTTAAATAAATCATCTAAGCTTATTTTAAAAATTTCTTGATCGATATACATGATGGCCTTAAACTACAGTATAAACGCAGATCCTGAGTCCACAAAAGTGCAAATTTGTCTGTGTATGGACATTTTTAAGCGTGAAAGATTTGAACTTTAAGGTTTTAATTTTATATTTAAGCTAATGCATCCGCATGAGGCGTGAAAATAAGCTTTTGAACAAAATCGGCCAAAAAGTACTAGTACTTTACTGATGTACTTTTTCAGTTTTTTTTTTTTTTTCAATTTTCTCAGAATCGGCTTCAACGATTTTGATTAAAATTCATAAATTAAGTATTTTTTAGATGCTCTTTAAAAGATATATTCTCATTTTGCTTTCAAAATTGTTTGAAGCACACTTTAGCAAGGGCGGATACAGGGGGATGGGGTAAAGGGCGTAATTACTTTCTTCCCCAAGATAAAAAAAATACTTTTTTTCAAAAAAAAAAAAATTTATTTTTAATGTAAAATTTAAAATTAATACTTAAAAATTTGATTTGTATTTATCTTCTGGCAAACAAATACAGAATGCGCCTTGAAATTACCGAAATTAAGAAAAAACTGTGTGCTGTGCGACCAGTCACACCAGATTACCCCCCCCCCCCCCTCCCCCGAGAAACACCTCTGGATCAGCTCTTCCACTTTACTGATGAAATATTTCAGATTTTGTCAATTTTATTTTTCGACTCTTCCTTCCATAGAGCCAATGTTAAATCCCCATATGGGGATTTGCATGTAATTTCCGAGGAGGCTTAACTTAAAGATCTCAAAATAAATGATATTATTAGAGCATACAGATAAATAACAAAATGATTTACTTTTTGAATGATACTGTATTTTTATACTGGCCTTATCGGTATTATAATGATCTATGCGATTTCACTGACCCCGAATAATTTACCCAGCCAATGGCTAAATTAATTATAATTCCATTATCTTCATATATTTATTCAGCTGTTGACATTTCTATTATTTAAATTTTCAAGAGGTTATATCTAAACAAACTATAATTGTTTCCCCCCACTCCACCCCCCTTGACCGAGATTTGACCAATATTGATAAAAACCAAGAGAATGCTTTCGGGGGAATACAAATTTTAAAGATTTAGATGATAAATTATAAAGGATTTATCTTTTGATTTTGTTCAAAAACTTAAGGGTGTTCAGGAGCGACGTCTAAACTTACTTAAAAAAAACAAACTATTTTTCAATGCGGTTTTTTTTTGAATGAATTAAATTCATAAGAGATTATTGGGACATCGAGCTATAATTTTTTTAATGACTTATTAAAAAATTATCGTAATTATTTTTTTTGTTATCAAGCAAATACAAAAAAACAATCTGTCCCAATAATCTTTAATTTTTTTTAATTTAAAAATGAATTTATTGTTATTATTAATCACATATTAATTAAGAAATTTTTAAAATAAGCTTAGATGATTTATTTAAAAAAATCAACTGTCAAATTAGTTCAGCATTCTTGCAATAGATGGCAGGCTAGTCTAACAGCCGATATAGTATTAGCCTATATTTATATATTTTTAGGCTTTTATAAAAGATACATAATATATAATAACATTTATAAAGTATTTATTGTTAAAAGATCAATGAAAATGCATTAAATATTATTAGCTACCATTCTGACATCTCTTGGCAAATTTTTGAATTACTTGATTTTTCGGGCATACTTGTTATGACACACTACGCCATCTTAGGGGACCTCAAAACATGTATTTCCATCAAAAAATCTCGACAACGAATTTTGACATGATTAAAATACTTTATATCTCTATATATATATGTAAGAGAAAGTAAAAAGTTCATTTTTTTTTTTACTAACAGAATTAAAAAACTAAATTGCATATTCAATTAAATACTTTTACAAAAATGAATTTTTAATTACTAGTTATTAAAATTTTTTTTTTTGTTTCATTATATTAAAGTACTCTTTTCCTTCTCTCTTATCATTTCCAGTAAATATATTCCACTCATCCATACTCTATCTCTCTCTTTACATATATTTGAATGGGTAATTTGAATATATTTGAAATTTTGAGTCAAAGGTGTTTGACCCTTAAACTCTTCTAAAAAATAAAAAAAAAGTCTTATTTAAATTTCTTTATTCCTTACCTGGACGTGCTTACTAAACAAGTTGTTTGTAAATATATGTACGGCTGTAAAATTGCGAATTTGATCAAACTCGAAGAGAAGTTCCACATAGCGATTTGGAAATGAGTCATTTTTCCAAGCCACCCAGCCACTGCCTGTAACAAACAGAGTAGAATTTATTAATAAAAAAAAAAAGATTTTCCCTCTACTGGTTCGGGCCCGCCTGCGGCGGACTCTCGTCTTTTCTTAATTATGAAAAACGATGAAGAATATTTAGCTTGTTAAGGATAGCGGAGGGCAGCCAGGAAATAGTGAATCAGATAAAAATACAATCAATTTTTATCAGAGTTTTATTTGATTGTTTCGGACGCCAGTCGCGCCCTTCCTCAGGACCTATGATCAAATATAAATCATAGGTATTGAAAAGGATTGAATCATAGATTATTGATCATAGGTCCTGATGAAGGGCGTGACTGGCGTCCGAAACGTCGACAATAAAAATAAAAATTGATTGTATTTTTATCTGATTCAATATTTCCTGGCTGCTCTCCATTATCCTTATTATGAACAAAAATTATCATTACTATACTCCAATCCAGTGCTTGCTTGACGTTCATGGAATACACAAATGCAAAGAATACATAAATGGTTCTCTATACATTTCTTATGGGAGAAATTGTAACTTTAAGAATTAATAACACCAAAAGTTACAAGAACTTCGGGATGAAAATAATTTTCCTGTAATCACTAGGTCTTCTTTAAGCATAAAAATTTCAAAATTGCAACTGGAAGTTGTCAAACAGAGCGGACAGACAGACAGACGGACATTAGAGAATTATATAAAATAGATGCATTTAATCCTAATGTATGATTTTTACTTTTTCTTGCCTATATATGTATATTAGGGTGGCACTTAAACTTAAAATTTTAAACAGTTCGCTCCCAGATCATTCAATTATCACAAATAAATACACTGACCGTTTTGATTTCGTCATCGAAGTTGGTCAAACAGAGCGTGACAGACAGACGGACAGACTTAGCGAATTATATAAATAGATATTTATTAACTTATTTAGCCTATAAATGAACGTAAAGAGCACACAGGAGAAAGTAACTATATTATAAAAAAAAAAAGTAAAAATGAGCGTTTTGATGTAACTTGGCATGCTATGAAGCGCCATTGTATGTCCAATATGGTTTTTAATTTTGTACGACGTTCCTGAGGGATAAAGAGAAAGAGAGAGAATCCCCGTCCAATAGCAAAAATATTCCTGCCGGCGCTTGATTGATTTTAAATGTGAATAGCGTGTTGGCCAGGGCATTGTGTGCCAGGAGCCATAGATCCATCTTTGTCAACGAAATACCGCCATATTCATAGTTCGGAAATAAATTAACAACGCGAATTTTTTTTTTTTTTTTTTTGAAATATTCATTTTAATAAATTATCATTCCATAGATATTCATAAAGAGAGATAGCTAGCTATAAATACGATATTTGTTATCAGTTTAAAATAACTTGATTGCCCGGGAGCCGTGGCTCAGTGAGAAGACATTAGTAGATACTGTACGTAGGGCTTATAGCTGGTAGTTTAATCAGGATAGGTGAAAAGGTGAAGAAAATCTGCAGTTAGTTGTTTTTCATTATTTTATTCCCACCACTTTGACGTTTCGATCATCCTCAGAACAGGTGGGAGTTATGTATGTGTATATTTGCAAATTTCAATCATATATTATATACAGAACTCAATTATCTGTATATAATATATGATTGAAATTTGCAAATATGCACATACATAACTCCCACCTGTTCTGAGGATGATCGAAACGTCAAAGTGGTGGGAACAAAATAATGAAAAACAATTAGCTGCAGATTTTCCTCACCTATCCTAAGAAGACATTAGCTTCTCGCACCGGAGTCCCGGGTTCGCTTCCCGTCCCAAGCGAGAAAAATTTATTTCATTTGATTTGACTACATATCATTTGAAATAAATAGCGATGGGGTCTAAATGGCCTTAGATGCCGAAAAAGACCTTAAAAAAAAAACTAAAAAATATAACTTGATTATTATCTATCTTCTAATTCGCTAATGTCCGTCTGTCTGTCTGTCACGCTCTATTTAGGCAACTTCCCGTTGGAATTTTGAAATGAAAATTTTATCTGCTTAAAGAGGACCTTCTCGGGATTACAGGAAAATTATTTCCATCCCGAAATTCCTATAACTTTTTGAGTTATTAATTCTTAAAGTTACGATTTCTCCCATAGGAAATTTACAATTTGTATAAAGAAATATTTATGTATTTTCTTTTATTTGTGTATTCCATGAATGTAAACAAATCCTCAAGCACATACTGAATTGAAATGGAATAATAACAATTTTCTTTTCATAATTAAGAAGAAAAGGCGAGGGTCCGCTGCAGGCGGGCCCGACCTAGTTGGCGGGGGTCCACAGTGCCCCTTAAGAAACAGTAGAAATTGAATAATTTTGAGGCATGGGAGAGTTAAATATACTGAATTCGCACCTGGATATTACAGGTCACTAGACATGACTATTTTGTTATCAAAAATATAAATCAGCGAACATTAGAATATAATTGATTTAAACTTAAAGGTAGTGGCGATCAAACGTCAATAGAGCCCCCCCCCCCCCCCCCGATATAACAAACCAAACGATGCCTCATAATTTGCTGAATCGCCTTTCGAAGGGAGAGACTCCCATCGGTCCCCCTCGTCGTGGGAAACCACTGATCTGTGCCAAAACCAATTTACTCACACATTCTTGAACATGTTTATTTGAAGAAAAAAAAAAAAAAAAATTCTACAAGCTTAAATCCCCAGACATTCCATTTGAAAACGTTTTTTTTTTTTTTTTTTTTTTTTTCAAACCAATATTTAGAAATGGAAAAGTTTAAAAATCAAATTTATTCATTTCATTGGTCGTCTTTATTGATTCACCTGTGGGATTCTATTTTTATTTATTTATTTATTCGCGGTCCTTTGATGATCAAAACTAACTCTTGTCATCACTTTATAATGAATTATTAATATTCTTTGTTTTTTTTTTTGTTTTTTTTTGTGAAATAAAAATTAATTAAATTGGGCCCAACTTTTTTCGTGGACAATCCTCTCTATCTGGCATTATGTTTATTAAAGCTTTTGTCGTTTGTATTTTTATTATTATGAGAGTTTTTAATTATAGACCACATTATTTATACAAATTTAAAATATTTTTGTTCCATTTGCACCTCTTATACAGGGTGATCCATATCAAAGTTATGTTTTTTTAAATGGAACACCCTGTATGTTATTACATATTTGGATTCTTGAGTTTCTAAATAAATTATGATTACTTTATTCCAATCCAGCGCCTGCTTGAGGATTTATTTACATTCATAGAATACATAAATATTTCTCTATACATTTCCTATGGGAGAAATCGTATACTTTAAGAATTAATAACTCAAAAAGTTATAGGAATTTCGGGATGAAAATAATTTTCCTGTAATCCCTAGAAGGTCCTCTTTGTGCATATAAAATTTCATTTCAAAATTCCAAAGATTCAAGTGAACTAACCTAACTTTGAGAAAGAAAAACGCTACATTTTCAGCAATTTAGCCGATAGGTCTCCGAAATATTTGGAAATATTGCCTTATAATTAAAAATTGCTGAAAATTTAGCGTTTTTCTTTCTCAAACCAACTTCGCCAACACCACTTAAGGAGAACTAACCTTACCTCTAAAGCGACCCATACACACACAGTTAAACCAACCGTGCAGTTTATCACTTGTGACGTCATGTCTAAGGGATTTTTATGCAAGCCAGGGGCCTGTGCAAAAGTTACTAGTTTTGCGCAGTTTCCTCAGTTTATCCTTCAGTTTCTGCAGTTCTGTGTCGCCTGGGGTGTCCCCAAGTTTCATAAACTGCCCACCTATTTCATAAACGTCAAAAAAAATGCCTTTCTTAGTTTCATCGTGGCCTATCATAATTTTCCTGAATTGTGGGACGTTTCTTGTATTGCGGCACAGCAAAAGTGATGGAAAAACTGAAGTAGCCCACGCACCTTCAGTTCATATAACTCTACAGTCTGAGATATTTGCGCAGTTAAACTGTGTGTCTATGGCCCGCCTATGTGAAGTTAGCACCATATAACAATCATCCCCATGAAGTTAGACACCATCATCACAGCAAGTGCTTACATAAAAAGCTTGTTTGTTACAATAAGTTTTTTGAATTTGATTTTTAACAAAGATACAATTATTAAATTATTCCATTATTATGATAAAATAATCAAAACTTAATATTTTTTCTCATTCAACACAATGTTCCACACTTTATTAATCTATCTTCTTTATTGAATTTATTAATTTTTGTGACTTTTTGTTTTCTACCAATCATTTTCAACATGGAGTGTTTTGACATTGTCTAAATTTGTTTTTAAAAACGTTGTACAATATTTATATTTTTAATAACTATTTAATACAAAATATGGTTTATAATAAAAAAAGTTTAGGCAACTTCCCGTTGGAATTTTGAAACACGAAATTTTTATGCTTAAAGAGGACCTTTTCGGGATTACAGGAAAATTATTTAAATAAAAAAAATCTGATGTGACTGGTCGCACTCAGCGGTAATTGAAAGTTGTGTTCACTGATTATCACACCAGATTTTTTTGTGTCGAGATATATTTAGTTTCTCTCTATAGAGAGAAAGTATTTTACAAGTAAGAGAAAGTAAAAAGTAACCTTTCTTTTTTCTTATTTGTTTCAGAGTGCCTTGATCATCAAGCGTCAGTGTATTTCAAGATTTTTAGTGCAGTGCTCACTCCCATCCCAATAAATATCAGTGTTCACCCCCTCCATATTTCAGTTAATACCCTCCTACTCTAAATGTCAGTGTTGAAGTGTTTTAGTGCCTCTATCACCCGTAAATCTACCTGCTACCACTCAGCATACAAGAGGAGGACTTCAAAGTGGATTTAAGGTAAAAAAAAACAACAAAATTTCATTTTAGTTGGTATTTTTTGTTTATAAATATAAATTAGTTGTCATTAGGTTAGTTTGTTAGTTGAGCCAGAACTCAAATTGTTGTATTTTTCATGAAAAGAACCGTCCTCAAAAATAAATTACAACAGTTCATATAACTTAAACAAAATGGCCGAGGAAATAATATTAACAAATAGCATGAGGATACAAATAAACAAAAGCCACCGAAAAACTAGGATAAAGAATCCAGGAGATATCGTTTCAGTCATGTCCTGTGTGATTATAATGTACCTCAAGGGGTCAGATCTTTTACATCACTCATAGTTGAGGAATCTCTGTCTGGTGGAAGTGCGATACTTATCAGCCAAGTCACTTTTTATTACTCAGTAAATTCATATATAATAGCTTGAAAGATTCTCGACTCAATCCACACATCCTATTTAAAATATTATCCTTACTAGCCACGCCGGACGCCTGCGGCGGACCCTCGCGTTTTGTAAATTATGAAAAGAGAATTATTATTAATACTATTCCATTCCAGTCCCTGCTTGTGGATTTGTTTTCATAGAATACATATACATTTCCTATGGGAGAAATCGTAACTTTAGGAATTAATAACTCAAAAAGTTATAGTAATGGAGCGAAAAATAATTTTCCTGTAATCCCTAGAAATGTCCTCCTTAAGCACACATGACTTGATTTCAAAATTCCAACGGCGAGTTGGTCAAACAGAGCGTTGGAATTTTGAAACTAAATTTTGTATGCTTAAAGAGGACATTTCTAGGGATTACAGGAAAATTATTTTCCTCCCAAAATTCTTTTAACTTTTTAAGTTATTAATACCTAAATTTACGGAAATCTATTGAGAAATATTTATGTATTCTTTGCATTTGCCTATTCTATGAATGTACTAGGGTAAACAAATCTTCAAGCAGGCACTGGTTTGGAATAGTAATATTTTTTTCATAATTAAGAAAAGGCGGCCCTCGGGGCTTGGTGTAGGGGTTAGCGTGCTAACCTCGTATAGCAAAAGTCGCGGGTTCGGACCCCAGGCAGTTCGATGATTTTATTTAAGTCATTTGAAAACCAAATGCCTGTTTCCCCTGGTATTTCTCTTAAATGCTTTTGAATGAAAATATTTTCTTTGTTTATTTGACTACCTTGCTTATCTCTATATAATTCTTTTTGACATTTCAAAAGTCAATACAAATAACTCGATGTGCTTTACTGTTAATAAACGAAAGGATGTCTTTTTATTTGACAATAAATAAATCCCCTTATGGCGGTTGCATTAATTGTTCACAGAGTACAAAACTTTAAAGCACAAACCCTCTCTAATGTTTAATTTCATCCCCCGCAGTTTGAGAGAACAAAAGATTTTGACGATTAATAGCCGCGACTTAAGAACCCTGAGAGATAAAAGGAATAATAGCTTATGTTTGTTCAAGATGAGTGTCTAGATTGAGGGGCAAAAAAAAAAACAAAAAATAATATGCGATAAAGAATTCCAAAGATGCAGCAACAATCTGATTGCTTTTGTAATTACAACAACAAGATTTAATTAAACATATTATCATTAATGTTGTTTTATGATTTTGAATCTAAAATAAATTTGAAAATTTAATTTTCTCTCCCTGAGGGTGTATTTATTTATTGATGAAGTTCAATATTATCTATTAGGTGAACAAATTTTAATTAAATTTTTTTTTTTGCAATAAAACAACTATAAATTAAAACAAACCAAGTTTTTGTTTTTATAACTATGATTATAGTCCTTAAGAAAATAAAAAATTTGAGCTTAAAGAGCCCGAGCCCCTTCAGAAAAAAAAATGTCAAGAAAATTATTTTTTTAATTGAAATTTTAACCATGAAAATCATTTTTTTATTAGAATTTTAAGGTTGGAGCGTAATGGGCCCGGGCCCCGGGAATATAGCCCCTGCAAATGGCTTAAATAAGAATGCCTGAACCCCCAATTTATATATTTACAAATAACGAGTATCGTTTAAAGTCTTCCGTAGAATACGTTAAAAATCAAATCAAAATTTTCTGGCATTACGTGCCTTTTTATATACAACGACGTCAGCGCCATCTTGCAGGCATTCCTATGAAGTTAGATTCAAATTTTCCCGCTATTTTCACCCATTCTCATGAAGTTAGTCACAATTTTTTATGCTTAAAGAGGACCTGCTAAGAATTACAGGAAAATTATTTTCATCCCGAAATTCCTATAATTTGGGGGGGGGGTGGCAACCCAAATTCTTTTAAAATAAAAAACTAACTAATTCTTATAATTTTTTGAGTTATTAATTACTGAAGTTACGATTTCTCCCATAAGAAATCAAATTCAGAATCACAATCATGATTTTTATGTAAACACTTGCTATGATGATGGTGTCTAACTTTATGAGGATAATTGCAAATGCTGCTAACTTAATTGCATATAAAATGCTACTAACTTAAAGTAGTAGTGTCGCTTAGAGGTTAGTTCGTTTGAGCCGGAGCAAGGGCACAGTACTTGAATTTTGCAGAATAAGTAGTCGAAACGTTGTAAATGTGGTCTATAATTAAAAACTCCCGTAATTATAATAATACTAATACATAAATAATAAAATACATATATAAATATTTATTTTTCTAATTTTTCTCTTTTTTTTTTTTTTTCTTTTTTTTCCCCCTCCTTTTTGTCGCCACCCCCTTTTAGTTTTTAAAAACAGAAATTTTTTTTGTTAAAGGGGACCTTCTAGGGATTACAGGAAAATTATTTTCATCCCGAAATTCCTAAAAATTTAATTCCTAAAGTTACAATTTCTCCCGTAGGAAATGTATAGAGAAATATTTATGTATTCTTAGCATTTATGTATTCTATGAATGTAAACAAATCCTCAAACAGGCACTGGATTGGAATATAGTATTGATAATTTTTTTTTCCATAATTAAGAAAAGGCGAGGGTCTGACTCAGGCGGGCCCGAGCCTGTATTACGTGAAGCTTTTCATAATCAAGAAATCGACCGGCGCAGGTTAAAAAGAGGAATTTATTGCTTGATGTTGCTGTTGAAATATAAAGACGCCTTCATTTCATTAAAAATCACTTTTCTATTTATTAGATCTCAAACTCTGAATACCGATATATTAATAAAAAAATACTTTGAATTTCATATCCTTTGCTTTTAATTTAACAAATAAAAACTACAAGGCTGTTTAAGATTAAATTAAAATTATGAAAATTAAAATAAAGATAAAAGAGCAAAGGAATGAATAGAAAGAGAGAAAAAAAAAAAAAGATTGTGGGTATTGGAAAAAAGGGTAAGGGCGTGTAAAGAAGGGCTGAGAGGGAGAAGAAGGAATTCAAGGATTCTCGCCTGGTTTGCAATTCTTTATCTGCCTCTGCCCTTCCCTTCCCCTTTTCGCCTCCTCAAATCTCTAATACCTAATTTCCATTTTGATCAAATGCAAATGTATCCATTTAAAGTAGACTCTAATACGCGTGCTATATACGTATTGGTTAGACGCAACTTTGAGAATAAAAGAACTCAAAACTAAGAAGGAGAAGGTAATAAATTAGAAAAAAAAATTGATTCAATTATGCAAAAATCATCATTGAATTTATAGAGCAATAAATGAAAATCTTGCCTGGGGAAAATTTCTTAAAGAGGGGAGACTATTTTGAGGTTGTCTGTCTGTCATCCTATCACTTTCAACATTTCACCGATTGTCTCATAAAGGAGACAAGTTGTGTAAATCACACCAAAAAAAAAACGTGTAAATTCAGTCTTATTTTAAAGAAATACATTTCAGGAAATCAAATTTATTTCCATAAAATCTAATAGACGCACTTGTATCTATATTCAGTATATGACTAGCCGCACCACCCGCCTTGGGCGGGCTGCGCGCCTAGCCAGGAGGCTTCGAACCCCTGAACTCCACGCCAGCAGCCTGTGGCGGACCATCGCCTTTTCTTAATTATGAAAAGGAAATTAATATTACTATTCCAATATGCGTGCTTGAGGGTTTGTTTACATCCATAAAATACATAAATGCTAAGAATACATAAATATTTCTCTTTACATTTCCTATGGGAGAAATCGTAACTCAAAAAGTTATAGAAATTTCGGGATAAAAATAATTTTCCTGTAATCAAAGAAGGTCCTCTTTAAGCATAAAAATTTATTATTACTAATCCAATCCGGTGCCTGCTTGAGGATTTGTTTGCATTCATAGAATACCAGGTAAATGCTAAGAATACATAAATATTTCTCTATACGGATAATTATAGGCTGGAGCAATCAATAAAAAAGACTCGTTATGCTGGTACTAATCTCGGAGACGTTTTGGTTCTTTTAATATAAGAGCCATCCTCAGTCCTTAGATTAGATATTATATAAAATTGCATTGACCAACTCTGGTGCAATTTCATATAATAAGCTAATCTAAGGACTGTATGATGGTTCTAATTCAAGACGTTTCGGTTTTTTTAATATTAGAGCCATCCTCAGTCTTTAGATTAGATAGGCCTATTATATAAAATTGCACACAGTTGGTCAGTGAAATTTTATATAATATCTAATTTAAGGACTGAGGATGGATCTTATATTAAAGAACCGAAACGTTTCCGAGATTAGAACCAGCATACAGAGTCTTTTTTTTATTGACTGCTCCTGCCTATAATTATCTATTTACATCACAGTCAGCACTTTGGAATATTTCTCTATACATTTTCCATGGGAGAAATCGTAAATTTAGGAATTAATAACTCAAAAAGTTATAGAAATTTCGGGATGAAAATAATTTTCCTGTATTCTTAGGTCCTCTTTAAGCATAAAAAACTTTGTATCAAAATTCCAACTGGAAATTGGTCAAACAGAGCGGGACAGACAGACAGATGGATATTAGCGAATTATATAGATTGTTCAGTTTCTCGATGATTAATTAATACACTTTATTTTTATTTATTTAAAAAAATATAATAATTACTCTTTTTTTTTGTATAAACTTACTCGTATATAGACATAGCATATAATTTATTCATTTTTATAAAATTTTACTCTAAAAGTAAATATTTATTTTTTATAAGCTTAATTGCATTTATTTACTTTTGTTTTTGCTTTTTTTTTTAACAAAAAAAAAGGCAACATGTCCATCAAAACAAATACAAAACAATATTAATTAACTGTTCCTCGATTAAAAAAAAATCGTGTGTGACGTAGCGCACCCGGTAAGAGAAAGTTGTGCTCCGTGTTTGCCACTCCAGATTTTTGTGTCGAGATATATTTAGATATTTCTCCTTAGTTAAATTGATCACATTCATTTCATAAATAAAAAAAAAAAAAAGAAAAAAAGTCAATTGCTTAAAAATTTCCATAGACTATGTATGTTGACTGCTGGAAATAAACTGTTTTTTTTTTTTTCAAAATTTTAATCTCATATTTGGAAATTTTATACACAATAGAGAATCCTAAATAAATACAAAAATTCATAAGAATTGAAAAACATTTTTACTTTGTTGTTTGTAGATGGCCGTAAGGATGATCAATTTTATTATAAGGACATCGGCCAAAAATAAATACTTTTGCGTACTATAATACGTATTATAATACGATATATCTGTTTAATTTGTAAATATTTCGATTCCAATGACATAGAATCATCTTCAGTACAATCAACAGATGTTTTGCAAATCGTTAACTCCTCCCATCCAATATGACAAAATAGCTGAGCATACCATTAATGCATTGATGGAATACCTCAGCTGTTTTGTCATATTGGATGGGAGGAGTTAACGATTTGCAAAACATCTGTTGATTGTACTGAGGATGATTCTATGTCATTGGAATCGAAATATTTACAAATAAAACAGAGAATACGCAAAAGTATTTATTTTTGGCCGATGTCCTTATAATAAAATTGACATTTTTACTTTCTCTTACTTATGTATATATGTAATATATATATATAGAGGGAAAGTATTGGATTCATGTCAAAAAATCGATTTCAAGATTTTGGCGGATATACACGTTTTGTGGTCCCCTGAATCCAAAAAAGTGGTTTTCGCAACATGGTCTGTCTATGAACAAAATACCTCAAGAACGAAGAGGATGAGGATGAAATTTTATATTTAAGTTAGGTACCTTCCTGAAAATTAGCTTTTGATCAAAATCGGCCAAAAAGTACTGTCTTTTTTTTTCTCAAAATTCCTCTAACATTTTGATTAAATTCAAAAATCAATTATTTTTACACATGCTCTTTCAAATGTATTTTCTCAAAATTGTTTGAAGCACACTTTACTCCTGTACTTCATAGGAAAGATGGGAGAAATGGTTGCCCCATGGTAACAAAATATAAATATTTACCCATGTTTATAAATACCGAATGTAAGAGAAAGTTATGTTCTGTGCGACCATCACACCAGATTTTTTAAAATGTGTAAAAAGTTCCAAAGAGGACCCCTTGATCCGAAATTAGCCCGCTGATCCCCATAGGGATTTAACATTGGTTCTATGGAAGGAAGAGGCGAAAAGTGAATTTGAAAAATAGGAAATACATCAATAAACAATTTTCAGGGCAAAATGAAAATATACATTTTAAAGAGAATATAAAAAATAATTGATTTATCAAAATCGAAAAAAAAAAAACTGAAAAAGTACACCAGTAAAGTACTTTGTTGTTTTTCGGGGGGGGGGGGGGGGGGGCGCCCCCCCCCCCCCCTCCCCCCGCGCGCCACGCTTTTGGCGCCCCTCGCGCCTCCGGATTTTCGGCTTTTTCCCAAAATCTCTGGATATTTTTTTTTTGAAATTTCTTAATAAAATCATTTTATAATACAAATCCGGAGAAAAATTACAAAAAAAGACCGAAAGAGATTCGAATACTAAAAAAAAAAAGGTCGAACGAAAAACGGCGCCTCCAGTTGAGCTTCGCCCCCTCCGCCCTCAAAGGCTAGTTACGCCGCTGTTAGTACTTTTTGGCCGATTTTGTTCAAAAGCTTATTTTCGCATCTAAGGAGTGTACCTAACTTAAATATAAAATTTCAACTTCATAGATCATTTCGTTCATGCTTTATTTCGATTACACAGACTTTTTTATGGACCTCAAAATGTGTATTTCCATCAAATTCTCGAATTTTTTTTATATAAATCCAATACTTTTTCTTTATAAGAATAAATGGATCGATCTAGGAAATTTATTTATAACTTCTAGTTCTCAAAATAAAAAATTTAGGTAAATATTTGGTTTAAATAAAAAATGTTTCAAAGGGCAATCTTAAAAAAAAAAAAAAAAAAACTTTTTTGCTGATCGGGCAGGAAAAAACAAACAAATCTTTAGTGTTTGTCTTTTATCCTCACTTCTAAACTGCTATAGAAAAATTTATTATCCCTATAAACTGTCAGGAAATAAATGAAACCAATGAATATCTTGGGCCGAGGCGGAGGAAGCGTTATCACCTTGGACAACTGATAGCGTCGCGCCACACACCTCGTGAATGTGTGGAGACGATAGCCTCTGATAACAAGTGGCGAGAGACAGAGAGAGACTTAATTAACATTCTCTCTTAGTTGAAATAAAGATGTTGTATAGAGATAACATTATCCATTTAATGAGAATCTATCCCCGGTGCTAGTGATTACTTTGGGTTATACAGTAGTGTTAAAGAAGTGACAAATTGAATCTCTATTTAATTAATAGTTAAAACTTTGTGTTGTCTTTTCAACTATACTAATCATACATATTATCTTAACATAAAAAAAATGGTGTTTGTGATTGCACTAGCACACAACTTTATTGTGCTTGTCCCACCAGATTTTTGTGTCGACATCTATTTATATAATTCGATAATGTCCATCTGTCTGTCACGCTAATTTCTCGTTGGAATTTGGAAACGAAATTTTATCTGCTTAAAGAGGACCTTCTAGGGATGACAGGAAAATTATTTTCATCCCGAAATTCCTATAACTTTTTGAGTTATTAATTCCTAAAGTTACGATTTCTCCCATAGGAAATGTATAGAGAAATATTTATGTACTAGCCGTGGCGGGCTCCGCTCCCGTGGGACCCCCGCTAGCTGACTCGGGCCCGCAGCGGACTCTCACCTTTCCTTCTTAATTATTAATAGAAAATTATCATTACTATATTTCAATCTATTGCCTGCTTGAGGATTTGTTTACATTCATAGAATTTTAAACAAAACTTTTAGTTTAGTCCAATAAATTATCAATTGAAACACACAAAATAGTAGATTTATTCTTGGACTGTAGATTACTGAACGAATCCCGTATGATTTGGCGATTCATTATGTACGTGTTCAACTTTTAGTCAAGAGTTCATGGCTCTGAAGATGGCAGTGTTGTTGCCGAAACAAGTCTAATTGCGCATGCTTGTCAGCCAAGCCATAATACTCTGAAAAATAAATCAAAATAATTTTTGAAAATTGTTTTGTCTTCATTGAATTAACACCTTCTACAGTCCAAGAATAAATCTACTATTTTGTGTTTCAATTCATAGAATATATAAAGAGCAAAGAATCATACTTACCCGGTATATAAAGCCCTTAAACCGGTGTCCGATGTGTGAACCCACCAATCAGGCCTCAGGGATGCCTCAAGGATAGCGCTGATTGGCGAAATTCAGAGAGGGCGGAGACGGAGGGCTAATTTAAATTTTTTTAATTTATGGGAAAAACTACTAAACGTGTACGAGACCCCGCCCGCCAGGGCAGTTGATTAGGGCGGGGTGACCGCTCCATAATCAACTTGTCATAAATATTTCTCTATACATTTCCTATGGGAGAAATCGTAACTTTAGGAATTAATAACATAAACATAAGGAATTTCGGGATGAAAATAATTTTCCTGTAATCCCTAGAAGGTCCTCTTTAAGCATAAAAAATTTCGTTTCCAAATTCCAATGAGAGTTGGCCAAATAGAGCGTGATAGACAGACAAACGACGGACATTAGCGAATTATATAAATAGATTCTATGAATGTAAACAAATCCTCAAGCAGGCACTGGATTGTAATTGTAATAATAATTTTCTTTTCATAATTAAGAAAAGGCGAGGAACCGGCGCAGGCCGGACCCGAGCCAGTTTTTTTTTACACATTCCACTCACATCGCCTTTTTTTCCTTTTTTTTATAATCCTAAATCCACATTTATATTTAGAACAAAATTAATTCAATTTGAAATCATTATACTCTGGCTGTTTTTTTAATTACGTACCTTTTCCGTATCCGATGTCGAGTTTGAAGTTATCCCCACCGACTTCGCCGTCGACAAGTCTTCCCAGGCCGCCAAGAAGACGACCCTCCTTTGTCCATCCATCGTAGGCGACATCAGTGAGATCAGGGGAAAGTTCGCCGGAGGGCTCTTCGGGGATCGCATAGGCGACGACCCCACCTGCAGGCCACACACACACACACAGACAAAGGTTCATTAGATCATCGGCTCGTTTGTTTGATTCATGCCTCTATTTGGCTAATTGGCTTATTCAAAGACCCTCTGCTAAGAGACAATACATTAGACGGGCTTATAATTATGCAATTTTCTCATTAATATCTTAGTCCACTAGTCCCTTATTATTAATTAAATAGTAATCTCATTAGTATATAATCGAATTAATCAAATCGTATTATTCGATTTTCATTAATATTAGAATTTAAAGCCTCTTTTCTGTTGAATATTTAATCTTTCTCTCTCTACAGATTTATTTTTCCTTTTTATTTTATTTTACTCGGTCACGAACCAAACATGTAATCATTATCTATTTTCTTCGATTTCTTCATTAGATGTTTTAAAAACAAAGCTAATTTTTCATTAAATTTAAAAAATTTCTATATTATAATTTGGCTTGTTAGTAATAAAAAAAAATCTGGTGTGACTGCTCGCACAGCACACAACTTTCTCTTGCCTTTGAAAATTGAAAGTTGTGTTCTGTGCTTGTCACACCAGATTTGTGGTGTAGACATTTATTTCCGCCAATATATTAGAATTCAAATTATAAAATTTATAAACGTAGGAAAATATTTATATTTTGTTACCATGAACTTAGCTATCCTATGAAGTACAAGAGTAAAGTGGGTTTCAAACAATTTTAAGAGCAAAATGAAAATATATATTTTAAAGAGAATCTAAAACATAATTGGTTTGTGAATTTTAATCAAAACCCTTAGAGCCAATTTTGAGAAAATCTAAAAAAACTGAAAAAATACACTAGTAAAGTCCTAGTACTTTTGAACCGATTTCGTGCAACAGTATTCTATTATGTGCCAGAGGGGTACCTAACTTACATATCAACTTTCAGCCTCATGGCTTTTTTCGTTCTTGAGATATTTTCTTCCTAGACAGACCATTTTGCGGAACCCATTTTTATGGACTCGGGGGACCTCAAAACATGTATTTCCATCAAAATTTCAACATCTTTCATAACTTTAGGAATTAATAACTCAAAAAGTTATAGAAATTTCGGGATGAAAATAATTTTCCTGTAATCCCTAGAAGGTCCTCTTTAAGCATATAAAATTTGAATTTGAAATTGTATGTTAAGCAAATGACAGGCACCCAGTAATACGTAACTTCTCAGTGAGTGTCAATATTATATTTAAATACAATTATTTATTTTTTGTGAAGATGGGTGTGACAAACAGCCGAAACGTCATCTTTTATGCCATTACAAAATGAATTCATATCTTATATGCTCCTATATAAAATCTTTTTAAGATGTTTAAATTTGTGATAAAAAAATAAAAAAATGTTTAGCTATTCTTTATGCAGAGATGATCATAAAGCGTCGACATTTAAATAAAATATATCTTGCAATGAATTATAGTGAACGTGTCGAATTATGGGAACGTTTAAATATGACTCTTTTTGAAATAAAATTGAAATTTTTTATACGATGAATATAAAAAAAATATTTGATATTAATGATAGAAAGAATACATTAATGTTTTTTAGAATATGTTGTGGCTGTGCGAACATCACACCAGATTTTTTCTGAAAGAGTCACCTCATTATTTTAAGCGCCTGGTTGGTAGGCAACTGAATTTACAGAGCGATTAGCTGGTTGACTATCTTCCAGGCTTCTTCTATTCTATTCTTTTCCTCAATCTGCTTGACATTAAATCTATTCCTTTTCTCAAGTTTAAATTGGCAAATTGAAACTAAACCCTAAGGATCCAGAACACTTTCTAAATTGTAAAATTGAAAGTGAATAAAAAAAAAAAAAACTTAAGTTTCTAATAAAAAAAATATTTTTTTACTCAGGATTCGCAGGGGTTTTGCAGCCAGGAATATAAATACAAAATCTTATTATTTAAGTATTAATATTTGCCACGTTTGTCGCCAATCACACCTTCATCAGTACAAATATTTTCAATTATACACGATCTTAGGTATTTTCAATATCTCATTGCAATTAAATACAATTACCCTTTTACGCTCTCCTCCCTTGTTATCCGTTCTTGAACTAAACAAAACGCTTTTAAATTTAAACTTGAAAATGAACTAAAAAAACTAACTAAAACATTTAAGTTTCTAGTAAAAAAATATTTTTTTAATTTCGTTTTTTGTTGGTGGAAATAGATTGAGAGCAACTGAAAACAATGCCAAGCACAATAGAACATGTACAATATCCACAAATTATTGTATAATTACAGTATATTTATAAAAATTTTTATTATTATTATTATTATTATTATCATCTCCTTAGCCAGCTCAAAAGTACAGTGAGGGACAATATTAAGTCCCACCCATGCGTTTTCTTCTTGAGATTATTTCATTGTTAAAAAAAAAAAAAATATTATATATTTTTTAATGGAAACTCTCTTGGTCCAAATCTAGAAAATTTCTAATAAGATTTTCATTTTCTTTTATAAAAATGATGAAATAATCACAAGTAGAAAACACATGGGTGCTACTTAATATTGTCCCTCACTGTACATGTGCTATACAACTTTTAAGAGAAAAAATTCAAAATAAGAATCTATCAATCTATCGGTCCGTCCGTTCGTCTGTCTGTCACGCTCTATTTGAACAACAATTTCGAAGCCAAATTTTATATGCTTAAAGAGGACCTTCTAGGGATTACAGGAAAATTATTTTCATCCCGAAATTCCTTTGAGGTATTAATTCCTAAAGTTACGATTTCTCCCATAGGAAATGTATGAGTATTTTTTGCATTTATGTATTCTAAGAATGTAAACTCAAGCAGGCACTGGACCAAAACTCGAGTAAAAATTTTCATTTCATAATTTTTTTTTTAATTTTATTTCTTTTAAGTTCTTTTTCGACATAGAAGGCCATTTATAACTCTATTTCAATTTCATAATTAAAAAAAGCGAGGGTCGCCGCTGGCGGGCCCGTGCCGGCTAACATCTCTTTAATAAATTTGAAATTTAATTTGAAAAAATCAATAAATTTGTGCGTTTTATCGTACCGGTATGTAATCTGAATTTGAACGCGCGTTAGTTATAATCCTCTTAGGCATTTTTTTTCTTTTTTTAATTAAAAAAAAAAAAGCTAAAAGTAAAACGAATCAATCCGCACTTAATTAACTATTTAAGTCAAAGTCAAGTTTTAAAAAAATAATACAAAATTCCCTCTAAGAAAATCAGAGTTTGAGAAACTTTAATTCTATCAATGAAACTGTGTTTACTCAATTCAACCCTTGATTGAATCCCATTCCCCCCCCCCCCTCCTCTGGTACTTTTAGTTTTAAGTTTTCGAATAGCAAATTTGCAGGGCAACTTGTTGCCGAGTTATAATTAAGCTCAAGCAAGCAGGTCTCAACATGGCATCGACGCCTATAGCGGCGGCGACTGACAACCCACCTAACCCCCTACCCCATCCCGAACCCCTTAGAACATTTATTAGGCTTACCAGGGGGCCCCTCCTCCCCTCTTGCTTATTTATATTCATGCATCTTGGCAATTTGTGCTTCTCTCTCTCTCTCTGGGCCGCCGCTTGTGATTCATTCACAGCCGACGGCAAGTCACAAGAGTTAATTCGTTCTTGACTTAAATTATACAAGGAATGGAATACCCTGACGGAGAAAAGTTACGTATGGAGTTTTATCAAATTTTCAACAAAAAAAAAAAAAAAAAAACACTGTGCTAGAAATATTTACCTAATTAAAACTTGCGTCTTTATTTTGATAAAGAGATAAATATAAATAATAACTAGCCGCGTCGCCCGCCTTCGGGAAGCCGGGAAGCTTCGACCCTCTGGACCCGCCTCGCCTTTTCTTCTTAATTATGAAAAGAAAATTATTATTATTCCATTTCATTATCTGCTTGAGGATTTGTTTACATTTATGGAATACACAAATGAAAAGAATACATAAATTTTTCTCTATACATTTCCTATGGGAGAAATCGTAACTTTAAGAATTAATAACTCAAAAAGTTATGGGAATTTCGGGATGAAAATAATTTTCCTGTAATTCCGAGAAGGTGCTCTTTATGCATACAAAATTTCATTTCAAAATTCCAACGGGAAGTTACCTAAATAGAGCGTGACAGACAGACAGACGGACATTAGCGAATTATATATATATATATTATTTTTCATCTCTGAAAACTGTAATAGATTCAATCAATCAAAAATCCGTTGTGATAGTGGCACAACACAAAACTGTCTCTTATCTTCGCTAACTGAAAGTTTTGTTCTGTGCTTGTTACGCCAGAGGTGTAAAATTTATAAACAGAGAAAAATTAAATATTTTGTTACCATGGGAACCGTTTCTCCTATCTGTCTTAAGAAGTACAAGAGTAAAGTATGCTTCAAAAGGTTTCAAGGGCAAAATGAGAATATACATTTTAAAGAGAGTCTACAAAATAATTAATTTTTGAATTTTAATCAAAATCCTTGCAGCGAATTTTACGAAAATCGGAAAAAAACTGAAAAAGTGAATCAGTAAAGTACTAGTAACTCTTTGGCCGATTTTGTTCAAACGCTTCGTGTCACGTCCCAGATGGATACTCGACTTAAATATAAAATTTCAACCTCCTAGCTTTTTTCTTTCTTGTGATTTTTTGTTCACAGACACAAAAGAATTTCATTGTTGAATATTTATGATTTAAAATAAAAGCGCGGGGCGCTTATTGAAACTCAATTAAAATAGTATCTGACCGAACGTGTTTTAATTATTAAGTTTAGAGTTTTCGGTGTAGGTTTTAGGTGAAACATTTTAAACTGAGGTTGTGTTTTAATTAATTTCTTAAACTATCAATGATTGCCTCACTTTTTTATTTTAAGTCATAAATATTCAAGAATTTTAACAACAATATTTATAAGTAAAAAAATGTTTCACGGAAAACCTACACCACTTTCCCTCCAAACTACAATATTTATATATCCGTTTGTCAGTCTGTCACGCGCTATTTGGGCAATTTCCCGTTGAAATTTCAAAATCAAATTTTATATGCTTAAAGAGGACTTTTTAGGGATTACAGCAAAATTATTTTCCTCCCGAAATTCCAATAACTTTTTTAGTTATTAATTGCTAGAATTACGATTTCTCCCATAGAAAATCCATGTATTCGTATACATGTAGACAAATCCTCAAGCAAGCGCTGGATTGGAATAATAATAATTTGCTCCCGCAGGCGGGCCCGAGCCAGCTGAGGGTGCAATTTCGAAGGAAATGTCACAATTTTAGTTATGTGATGGTTTTATCAGTTTAAGACTTTACTATCTTTGTTTATAAACTTGAATGTATTTTCCCTTCTAATTTCTAAATGATATTTGTCTGCTTTTCCCCAACTGGGAGTAATACGTAGCTGAAAAGGCGAGACTCCTTAACAATGCGCATATAAATTCAACCCCCCCCCCCCCGTTGATTTCTGTTTAGCAATGTATGTTTATAAACTTGTTGTGATGGTGATGATGATGAGGCAGGCTTTCCTTGTATGTGCCGTCTTGTTTTTATTCATTTCTTGTGAACTTTGCTTGAATCCCTCACGGGACGCAACTTTCAGGTGAATTAGTTCTGTTTGCAATTAAAATCAATCATAAAACGCAACCACAGAAACCAATCTATTGGAAACATGAATATGTTTATAATATTTTTTTTTTTATTAAATTTTTTTATAAAACCTTTTTGCTTGCTTTTTAAAGACCGATATATCGGAAATATTAGAATATTGATAATGAAAAAAAAATGATGTTTTCACTCTCTCTCTACTAGGCGATGTCAAGCACAAGTAGTACAAAAAAGAAAAATCAATAAAAGTGAGGTATTTTTTTTTAATGAAAAATTTTTTTAATACTACAGAAATTTTACTTGATAAGCAATTAAAAAAAAAATTATCTAAAACTATGTGTTACCTAGGTGTTTTAATTTGAACGCAATACCAAAGATAAAATTCAATTCAATGCCAAAAATGTATTTTATTTTTCTAACTGTATCAGCCAAAATCATCCCCTCTATCGGTGAATCGGCCAAAGAGTACTAGCAGTTTACAGATGTACTCCTTTTTGTTCGATAATGATTGAAATTCATAAATCAATTATTTTTTTAGATCATCTTTAAAGTGTATTTTTTCGAAACTGATTGAACCACATTTTACTCTTGTACTTCATAGAAATGGTAAGAGAAATAGTTGCTAAAATATAAATATTCTTCTATCTACGTATATATATATAAATTCGTTAATGTCCATTTGTTTGTCAGGAAAATGATCCTCCCGAAACTTTTTGAGTTATTAATTGCAAGAGTTACGATTTCTCCCAAAGGAAATGTATGAGGGAAAATTTATGTATTCTTTGATTCTATGTATTCTATGAACATAAACACATCCTCAAACAGGTACTGGACTGGAATCCAGTAGCGTATCCGGGTGGAGGCGAAGAGCCCCCCCCCCCCCCGTTCCCAGACGATTCAAACCTTTGGCGCCCCGGCTTTACTCCGACTTTCCGGCTTTTTTTCCCTCCAGCTTTTTAAAATCTCTGACTTTTTTTTTAAATTTCACAATAAATTCATTTTATATCCCAAAATCCGGAGAAAACGAGATTCGTATACTAAAAAAAAGCTCGAACGAAAAACGGCGCCCCAGTTGAGCTTCGGCCCCCTGCCCTCAGAACCTAGTTACGCCGCTGTTATATATATATAATAGCGACATTTTCTTCTTCTTTTTTCGCCTTTATTATTCCCGCGGTGCGGGGTCGGTGCAAGGGTCGAGGGAACGGGTTTTTTACGACCGGAAGAAATAGAACAGGCCGGCCCGTCGCACGGTCTGAAATATATATATATATATATATATATATATAAATATAGAAGAAAGGGACAGATATGTAAAGAATAGAAGAACGGGTAGCTCGTGGTCGCCATCCACGTACCCACAAGATGTGGGCCTCTGAGCATATATAATAATAAATAATAGCGACATGTGGGCACATAAAATCTGGTTTAACAAGCACAGAAGACAACTTTCATCTATCACACCAGGTTTTTAATCTATATTTTCATTTAAACCGCATCAAAGTTTATTAGACTTAATACATGTATTGATCATTTTTGGCAAAAATATATCCATCATTTAAAAAAAATAAAAGAACACTGTGTTATAAAGGAAAAAAAAAAAAATTTTACGACTTTAAAGGAGGAATATCTATCTATCTACCTGGGCGGTGGCTCCGAAAAAAAAAAATAACATGGCAATAATATCGTGTAATAAAAAAAGCTTATATATACACCTGAAGAATCTATATTTAAAATTTTTATTATCTCTTCTTAACAAGCTTGTGAGAAGTTTATTTCCCTCTCCCGGCTTCTTGTTTTTTTTTCTTGTTATGAGTGTAATTTTTAAATTTTCGTACATCACGAACATAAAGAATCTTTTTTTTATTCTGCTACTTTTGATTATATAAAGTTAATATTGATACATATATTTTCAAATAAAAAAAAATGTTATTGACTTTTATTAGGTTTTAGTTGATTAACTAGCCGCGTCGCCCGTCTTTGGCGGACTTTGCTTATTATTGAATAAAGAAATTAGCCGCTCCGCCCACCGAAGGCAGGCGGAGCAGCTAGTCAGACGGGCTTCAACTTCCCTACTGGCTCGGCCCGCCTGCGGCGGAACATCGCCTTTTCTTATGAGAACAAAATTATTATTAGAGGAGAAGGTCCAAATTTCGGCTACTGTTTACTTTTTGTGTTATAACTTTTGTTAAAATGAATATTATTAACTCTAACCATGATAAAATTGTACATTCAAAGGTTTACTTTCGATTAACTATTTAAAAGCTTTAAAATACCTTTAATTTTATTTTATTTTTATCACTTAAAAAAATATTCAAAATCACAAATTTTTGAGATGTGGTCTAAATTTGGGCTAGGCCAAAAATAAACTAGAATAAAACAATAAAATATGTACAAATATTTAACTCAAGATCAAGGGCGGATCCAGAGGTGTTTCTCGGGGGAGGGGTAATCTGGTGTGACCGGTCACACAACACACAATTTTTTCTTAATTTCGGTAATTTAAAGGCGCATTCTATACTTGTTTGCCAGAATATAAATACAAATCAAATTTTTAAGTATTAATTTTTAAAATTTTACATTAAAAATACATTTTTTTTAGAAAAAAAAGTATTTTTTTTTAATTTCGGGGGGGGGCGTAATTACCCCCTTTACCCCCCCCCCCTTGTATCCGCCCTTGCTCAAGATGTATTTATTATATTCAGATAATTGTATATATAATGAGCAAGTGCCTCTTTGTATGGGGTGCCAGTAATGAGTCAAGACCTTACGGCTTTACGTCCTTTGTTTGTTTTTTTCCTAGTAGCCCGAATTTAGACCTTCACTATGGCGTCGGTTTGAGGTTAATAAAAAATTCTACAGTCGGTTGAGAGCTTGGAATTATATCGATTATGGTACCTTAGGGTATCTTTAACCCAACTATTTATGGAGAGTAATATATTCAAAGTTTTAGACTATTCAGTAAATTAAAAAATGCATACCTGTAAAAGTTTTCAATTGTCGAAAATCGAAAAAATTACCACCACTCAAACAACTGTCACTGAATTGCGCAGCTTCTTCAACCATGCAATGGGCGGTCCCTGAGAAGTTGTTTCATACTATCGCGGCTACATTGAAGCATCTCCTTACACTGATTACAGTACTAGCCAGAATTTGGACCCTAGCCGAAATTTGGACCTTCTCCTCTACTACTATTCCAATCCAGCGCCTGATTGAGGATTTGTTTACATTCATAGAATACATGTTTCCTCATATATTTCTTAATTTTAAGATCAATAAGTAGTTTTATTCTTGGTCACTTCAAGATGGTGTTTGAAAATTAAATAAAACAAATTTTTTTAAAAATTATGTTTTTTATCAGAGCATTCATTTTGATATCTGGCTTACAAGTCTGCGCAAGATACACTTGTTTCGGCACCATGAATTGCAGTCTTCAGAGCCAATTTAACTACAAAGAATATATAAATTTAATGATACTCGTACATATATTTCTTTAGATATTAGAATAAATTAAATTATCTCTCCACTAAACATCTTTACTATGGGAAATGCGAATTTTTAACAATTATAAAAATATATAAAAAAACCTTCAATCTGAAAGAAACAGATTAATGTTAAAAATGTAGTAAAATAAAATATATACAATTTATTTATTTTATTATTTACTGGTCTACATTAAAAAACTGTTTAATATATTTCTTAAATAGTAACTTCAGCAATTAATAACTCAAAAAGTTATAGGAATTTCGGGAGCAAAATAATTTTCCTGTAATCCCTAGAAAATCCTCTTTAAGCATAAAAAATTCCAACGGTAAATTGCTCAAACAGACAGACGGATAGACGGACACCGCTATTACATATATATAGATAGATACCCCTCACTTAATATATTTGTATTAAAATAATAAATATCTATATTAAATAAAGAAAAAAATCTATATATTCCATTGAAGATTAAAAAAAAAATTAAATAAATTGTAATTATATTAATACTAGTCGCAAAGCCCGCTTTCGGCTGGTTTATCGTCTAGCCAGGGGTTGCGACCGACCCCTGGACCTCCTTGCTCGTCCCCGGCGAGTTTATTGCCAATTCGGGATATTTCTTGGTGAGGGCCCCACTATTTTTAATTGAACTATTATTATTATTATTTTCTAATTTATTTCACCATTAAACTAATAACATTTAAACGTTATACGTAGAAAAGAAGAAGAAGAAAAAAAAAACCATAATTATAAGCAATTTCCTTAATTCAATATGATATTGGTTTTAATAATAATTTCCATTTCTCATTTAAAATTTAATTATAAAATTAATTGGTACTGAGAATTGAAAGCTTTAACCGAGCTTAAAGACTTTGAAGCCCAAACATATTACGCTTCGATTAGTAAACTGGCAACTTGAAGGCAATCTTTGATGCTAATTACAAGGAACAGGGTCATAATTAATGGGCTTGCTGCTGCTCCTGCTGCTGCTACTTGTACCTTCGAGAGCTGCAAATCGAGCGAAAAGAAGTGCAGCCAACATTCCTCAACAGTTTACAATTAGACTTTCTTGTCTCATTTACATGTACATACAAGTGTCTTATATGAATCAAACACTTAGGAAAAGTTTTGTGCTTAAATTTCAATGTTCTGAATAATAAAAAAACAAAAATAAGTAACAAAGTTTTAAATAAATAAATAAAAGATAAAAGAAATATCCCATATTGACAATAAACTCACCTAAGGCGAGCAAGGAGTTCTAGGGGGTAAGCCCCCTGGCCAGACGGAAAGCCCGCCGAAAGCAGGCTTTGCGACTAGTATTAATATAATTACAATTTATTTAATTTTTTTTTTTTTTTAATCTTCAATGGAAAATATCTACTTCTATCAACTTTTGGAGTAAATATTTCACCTGGAAGTAGTATTTTACCTTAAAAAGTTTTTACTCCAAAAGTTGATAGAAATCTACAATTTTAGTGCAAGGAGTATATACCAAATTTTGTCTGCTCTGGTTTGTAAGCAATCGTGTTTACATACACACATAGACACACACACACACACACACACACACACATACAGACATAATTAAAGAATATACGAGAAAGTTTTGGGGAAGTCATTTCCGATTGATTTTTTTTTTCCATGCAAGTCTCATCCCGTCTTTTCAGATTCAGGTTTCGGCTACTTTTTAGTCGAAACCGAAACCAGGATTTTTGGCCGAAACTGTAACCGAAACTGAATATTCGGTCTGTTCCTAGAAAATATAGATTTTTTCTTTATTATGTTGTGACATAATATTTGTAGGGGGGTTGTATCCCCAAAAAAAAAAAAAATTTTTTTTAAAAGAAAAAAAAACCAACAATTCTTCTTATGTACGTACATATGACGTATTGTATTGGGATGTATATGACTAACTGCGACATGGGGGGGGGGGACTAGAAAATCGTCAAAAAGGGCGTTAAGTAATATGTGGACGACTCCTAATTAAATTTTCTTTTTTTATCCACTTATTTAATCCTCATTGGAATATATTTTTCACAAAATGCAATATTAATTTTATTAAAGACAATGTGGAGGAAGGCCGTAATACAGATTGAAGACCAAATAAAACAAGACTTCTATCGGCCCGGATTATTTATTTTTCCTCTGTCATTTTTATGCCGCCGGCAGCATATGATGCAGGGAACGGCTAGTTAGCAGGTTAGAGTCTCTTTCGTTATCGGAATTAACCAGAAAAATCGTTCCGCCAACTAAGAACGGCCATGCACCACCACCCATTAACCTGCTAACTAGCCGTTCCCGGCTTCATATACTCCCGGCTGCATAAAAATGACAGAGGAAAAATAAATAATTCGGGCCGAGAGAAGTCTTGTTTTATTTCCCTGGTAGGAATTGCCAATGCTGACAATTGGCCGAACCTTGGGCCAGTTGTCGTCAGTTGTCATTTGCCAAGCCTTGGGTAGTGACCATTGGGCCAAGCCTCGGACCAGGCTTGGCCCAATAGTATTATATTATACTTTTCTCTTCTCTTCTTTACAGACTATCCCTAATAAAAAAACAAATCCAACCCACCCACCCACACAATCAAACAACACGAGAGACCCCACGCACCCATCCCCCTACCCTCCAAACCCAACAAACCAAAACAACACAATCATACTTTTTTCTTTCCCCCTCCCCCCCCCCGAAGTGGAAAGAACCCCCCCCCTCCTCTATCCCCAAACCTACAATCTTCATACTTTCAAGCCTACCATCAACAGCATCTTCCCCCTTCCCCGCAGTTGCCTTTCCTTTTTCCCTCTCTTTTTTTTTTTTTTTTTTTCTTGCTTGCAAGTTCGATTGTGAATTTTTGTTTTCGGACTCCACCCCTCCAAAACAAAAAAAAAAAAAAAAAAAAAAAAATTAAACCGAGTCTTGGGAAGACGAATGGACCAAGCCTGGTCCAAGCTTCAATTTTATTAAATCTAGATTTCTTAATAGAGTCGGTAGGAGAGAAGCGAAGATCCCCAAAACCTGCCGAAGGCGGGCGGCGGGGCTAGTAATTATAATTTCACCTGAAATAGTGCCCCATTTGTTTGCTGACAAGTGGATGTTCCGTGTGCTCCCCCTCTCACCTAAGTACGCCATTTATTCTTCATCAAAATCAATTTTTGTTTGTTAAAGAAGATCATACGATATATTTTATAATTGATTAGTGTTTTAAAAATAATAAATTGATGCAATGATTAATTTCTCTTGGCCAGCAGTCCCTCCCCCACTCCCCTCTTCCAATAAATCTTAACCCCGTTTGGTTAATCGATGCATGTGCCAATCGGTCTGCAATTAGTCGGCTTTCTCGCAATTGATAGGCAGGTGCTCCCACTTCTACACGATATTAGCCTCCCTTTTACCCTCTTCTTCGACAAACACAAACAGGTAGGGTTTTTTTTTTCTCATCCTCTTTTCTTTCTTCCCCCTACCCCACCCAACGCCCTTCGTCTTCTCTTCCTTCACCCAATCTTCTCCTTTTGCTTTTGAATCAAGCAAGCTCGCTCGTTCATTAAATTCTTCTTTTATTCGACTTTTTCTATTATTCTTCTCTCTTTCTCTCTCACAAATCCACATCTAAATTCTCTCGTTTTGCCTAATCATACTTTATTATTCATATCCTTTTGCTAAATTTAAATTCGACCTTAGATCTCTCTCTGAATTCCTTTTCAAAATATAAATTAATTTCTTTTATAATTTCTTAATGACATTTTTGAGAAATAAAAATTATCCCTTATGATACCATAATCCTAAGTGTTTTGATACAGACGGGGATTTACCTTCAAAATTAATCCCTAAGGCGATCAGAAAATTTAAACTAGGGTTGGTAGATTCGGAGGCTGAATCGATTATCGATTTTCGATTTTTAAAATCGAAACCAAATAATCGATTTTTTTAAAAATCGATTTTTGCCTTAAAAAAAATCGATTTTAATCGATTTTCGATTTTTTTGCAAAAATCTTTCACTATGCCCATAAGTTGATTTTAAGGTTCTGCTTACAATTTCCAAGCGGTTTGTGGAACAAGAAAAATAGAACGTTGCGTTACTGATGCCCAAATCAATTTATTCAGTCTTTATAACTTCTTTAAAAACCAACACATTGTATATGGTATAACATATTTAGTGTTTATAACTTAAGTTTTAACGTTATAACGTAAATTTTAACAAACCAAGAGAACTAAACATCAGCTTCTATATTTCTCAAAAATGCACAGCACAACTTTCTCTTATCTTCAGTAAGCGAAAGTTGTGTTCTGTGCTTGTCAAACCAGATTTTTGTGTGGACATATATTTAGGTTCCGACAGTAAACTTAAGGTACATTTGAATTCAAGATTTTTTTTCTAAAACACCCTTTTTTTCTCATTCACACCACATTCACACAGTCTTCTCGGCAACTTAAACCATTTAAGACTTTTACGATATACGATATCCGTTATTGATAATACACACATATTAGGGGTCCAGGCATTCTTATTTAAGCCATTTGGTATCACTACACCAAGCCCCGAGGGGGAAATATTAATATTTCATTACCATTGCAACAAATTCTCCTATCTTTCCTATGAAATACAAGAGTAAAGTGTACTTCAAAATGAGAATATACATTTTAAAAAGCATCTAAAAAATAATTGATTTTTGAATTTTAATCAAAATCGTTGGGGTTATTTTTAAGAAAATCAAAAAAAAGCTGAAAAACTACCTCAGTAAAGTACTAGTACTTTTTGGCCAATTTTAATTAACCGCTTATTTTCTCGCTCCAGGGGGTGTCTATCTTAAATTCCAACCTCATAGCTCAAATCCTTCAAGCTTAAAATTGAACACAGACGGACAGATCATGTCGCTAAAATCACTTTGTTGGAAAATTGAAAATCGAAAATCGACCGTCAAAAATCGATTTTTTCGATTTTTTCAAAACACTGAATCGATTTCGATTTTAATCGAAAATCGAAGCTCAAAATCGATTTTCGATTAAAATCGAAATCGATTCGACCAACCCTAATTTAAACAGGGTGACTCCAGTTGAAACATTAAAATTAGCTAAATGATATGTTTCAATTGATTTAAAAACTTGATACTCAGTATATATTCTAATATTGAAGAAAATTCTGAAAATTGGCTCTTGTATTAGTTTTTATAACAGGGGGATGTAAAGGTATGTCTGTGAAAATTGGATCTAGTATTAATTTTCGTAACAGAGGGATGTAATGGTATGTCTGTAGAGTAGTTATTGAAGAAAGAAAAAAACACGAAAAAATGCAGCCAAAGTAGTTTCTTTATTACGGCTAACGTGTCGTTAAAAAACATTTATACTTGCCCCGGGACAGGATAGCCTCGTGTGCAAGAATCTTAAGCTTTTTTAATAACAAAATTATTGTATGAAATTGAGATGTCCTTCCCGTTTAGTGTGAGTCTGCTTTCGAAAATATATATGCCTTTTTGACTGAGCCCCAGCTCCGATGATGGTAATTTAGGTCCGAAACGTTAGTCGTTTGCTGATCTCAATAAAGAAACTACTTTGGCTGCATTTTTTTCTTGATTTTTTCCTTTCTTCAATAACTACTCTACAGACATAACATTACATCCCCCTGTTACAAAACCTAATACTAGATCCAATTTTCACAGACTTACCATTACATCCCCTTGTTACAAATATTAATACTAGATCCAATTTTCACAGACATACTCAAGTAAGAACAAAATTTAATGAAAATCTCCCTTTGAGAGGCCCCCCCGGGGCCCTCAGGGCTCAAGTAAAAACAAAATTTAATGAAAATCTCCCTTTGAGAGGCCCCGGGGCCCTTGGGGCTCAAGTAAGAACAAAATTTAATGAAAATCTCCCCTTTGAGAGGCCCCGGGGCTAGGGTTGGTAGATTCGGAGGCTGAATCGATTATCGATTTTCGATTTTTAAAATCGAAACCAAATAATCGATTTTTTAAAAATCGATTTTTGCCTTAAAAAAATCGATTTTAATCGATTTTCGATTTTTTTGCAAAAAATCTTTCACTATGCCCATAAGTTGATTTTAACGTTCTGCTTACGATTTCCAAGCGGTTTGTGGAACAAGAAAAATAGAACGTTGCATTACTGATGCCCAAATCAATTTATTCAGTCTTTATAACTTCTTTAAAAACCAACACATTGTATATGGTATAACATATTTAGTCTTTATAACTTAAGTTTTAACGTTAACAACAGCCACCAAGATCATCATTGTTAAGCAACGCCAAGTGGTGCTGAAAATCGGGATAGGTGGCCCCCGAAAAACAAGACCATTGAACGCCCGCCGGAAGCCATCGATACATGTATTAAATAAAATAATCAATAAATTTATAAAAGTCAAATGGCCTCTGCAGCCGAAATGACTTTTCAATATAAAAAAAAAAAGTTTTAACGTTATAACGTAAATTTTAACAAACCAAGAGAACTAAACATCAGCTTCTATATTTCTCAAAAAATATGGTGGGACTCGTCGCACAGCACAACTTTCTCTTATCTTCAGTAAGCGAAAGTTGTGTTCTGTGCTTGTCAAACCAGATTTTTGTGTGGACATATATTTAGGTTCCGACAGTAAACTTAAGGTACATTTGAATTCAAGATTTTTTTTCTAAAACACCCTTTTTTTCTCATTCACACCACATTCACACAGTCTTCTCGGCAACTTAAACCATTTAAGACTTTTACCGGTACAATATACGATATCCGTTATTGATAATACACACATATTAGGGGTCCAGGCATTCTTATTTAAGCCATTTGGTATCACTACACCAAGCCCCGAGGGGGAAATATTTATATTTTGTTACCATTGCAACAAATTCTCCTATCTTTCCTATGAAATACAAGAGTAAAGTGTACTTCAAAATGAGAATATACATTTTAAAAAGCATCTAAAAAATAATTGATTTTTGAATTTTAATCAAAATCGTTGGGGTTATTTTTAAGAAAATCAAAAAACCTGAAAAACTACCTCAGTAAAGTACTAGTACTTTTTGGCCAATTTTAATTAACCGCTTATTTTCTCGCTCCAGGGGGTGTCTATCTTAAATTCCAACCTCATAGCTCAAATCCTTCAAGCTTAAAATTGAACACAGACGGACAGATCATGTCGCTAAAATCACTTTGTTGGAAAATCGAAAATCGAAAATCGGCCGTCAAAAATCGATTTTTTCGATTTTTTCAAAACACTGAATCGATTTCGATTTTAATCGAAAATCGAAGCTCAAAATCGATTTTCGATTAAAATCGAAATCGATTCGACCAACTCCTACCCGGGGCCCTCAGGGCTCAAGTAAGAACAAAATTTAATGAAAATCTCCCTTTGAGAGGCCCCGGGGCCCTTGGGCTTCAGTGATATACGGTATTTTAAAAATATTTTTGTGTATATTTGTGTGTATATTTAAAGATGAGCCCCCCCAAAAAAAAATTCAATATAAGGCCCCCTCTTCTAGAGCCGCCCCAGGCCCCCAACTGCCTCGGTACGCCTCTGTTCATTATCTCAGTAATTATAATTGGGTAAATTTTTTACATACATAAATATTTCTCTATACATTTGAAATGGGAGAAATCGTAACTTTAGGAATTAATAACTCAAAATGTTATAGGAATTTCGGGATGAAAATAACTTTCCTGTGTGAGTCTGTGGGTGAGTGTATGAAAAAAAATGTGTTAAAAAAATGTATAATACGCAAAATTATTTATTTTTCAGCCGACGGTCCTTAGAATCAAATTGATTTTCCTTACGGCCATCTACATACAATTTTAAATTGAGTTTATAAACAAAAAAAAGAGGTAAAAAAAGGAGTAAAAAAAAAGAGGTCCATTTACTTCGTTTGCCCTAAAGATATGTGTGACAACGTTCCCTATTTTTTTACTTTCCCCAATTTCCCTTTCAAAATATTTTATCTAACATCAGAAGATTAACAAGTAAATATACTTATTTATGCTCTTAATCCACCTTGATTATAATAATTTTAAATCAATTATTTATTTAATTCAATAATTATCTATAATTTCTGAATTAGAATGGCAATTGTATTGACTAAGCTAGCTTCAGATTTAGCAGCCGGTTAAAAATACCCTCGGTTGCACTCATTGGGAAGCCATGGTGGTGGGGTGGGCGTGGATTAATTTAAAACCTGCGGCTGACATTTCCCGATTCGTGCTCGCGGGGGCCACATCGGGCCTGGTAGCCACCTTGCCCTTTCTTCTCTCCACTTCAACTATTTAGTATAACGAAGCCTGAATTCCTAGGTGGAGGCGTCATTTGATGTTGCTTCTTTCAAAAGAAAAACATTCAAAACAACTCACCTTCAAACAATCCCTTATTTTAAGCCTAGCGAATTTTTTGGATATTTGGTCCGCTATTCGGGTTCAATAGATTTTATATGAGGCTATGTATTTAGAGGAAATTTTCTCAAAAGAAAGTGAGGAATGAAATATAATGTAACACAATGCACCCTTAATTTTTTTTGTGCGTGAACGGTTATAGGTCTAATAATAAATTTAACTTGCATAGTGAGTAAGTCGATCACAAATTCACTCTTTACTCTCATCCAGGAGATAATAGGGCCAGAAAAGGGAGGGATTTTCATTTCATTTTTCTTGTATTATTATAACCTTGGCGATAAATTCATCAAATATTAAAAAAAATTATTTCGATAAAGACCATATTTTCTCTAAAAATTTATTATTTCTCTTAGGGGATGATATTGATAAATTAAAAACTAAGGGGAGAGTTCGGACCCCCGTCGATGAATATTTATTTAAATCATTTGTATCTCAAATGGTGTAAATAAATGTGGTATCGTAATATATATACTGTAAATTGTGTATCGTTTAATGTCTATATGGCCTAAGATACCGACTTAAAAAAATAAATAAATAAATACAATTTGCATTAAAAAAGTACCGTTTCAAATAAAATCAGAATTTAAAAGACTTTTTTAATGTTATATAAATATTTAACTATGCTATAAAACTTAATATTTTTACTTTTTTTTTCTAACGCCAAAATAGTGTTAGTTTAATATTGTATAAATAAAGAGTTATGCAAGTGATCCAATTTAAATTTTATATATAGGTACTAACAGAGGTATTATTGATTTTTGGATATTATTGCGAGATTCAAACAGAACAGACTTATTTTCTATCTATAATAATAATAAGATTTTTGTAGTAATCGGACTTAATATAGGCAAATAACCAAAATATTTTTGTTTTATTTAATTTTTTGGACTATTATGTCTATAATACTTAACACTATAAATAAATTGATATAAAAAATGAGTGTATTGCTGGCTTACGCTGGGTTCTCAACAGTCTTCTTGATCTGGGCCGCCCATCCAGGGGTTTAGGGGTGTTTGGCATTGATTGCTTGTTGACAACGATCTTGGTGGCTGTTGTTCTTTCTTCTTGCCAGGCCCGCCAGCAACCAAAATATTTTCATAAAATACAATAATTCTTCTTCTATCTTGGCATTATCCCTATATGGGGTCGGTAAAATTAATTTACAAAAAAATGAAACCGAGAGAAAAGCAACCGACCCGCCTCACGGCCTGACGCTTGATATGAAAAGAGGGGGAAAAAAGGCTGACATAAAGGAAAGGAAGAAATGCCAGGCTTAGCTCGGCTGACTCGTGGTCGCCATTAACGTACTCACTAGAAGTGCGCCCCTGAGTGTTTAATTTAACTGATGGAAATATATATATATATATATATATTTATTTATTTATTTATTTATTTTTTTTTTTTCATTTTTCTTCCATTTAATAAATTCTAATAAAGAGACCAATAAAATTAAGATTAGACATTTTCCTATTAATTCAACACAAAGCTTTTAGATTAAATAAGTTAGAGGTTAGTGTGTTTATTATTATCGTCCCAACCTACGCCAAGTCAAAGGCGATTTGTTGTTTAAGTGAATTTTTCAACTTTCTTCGATTCTTATTATATCGAGGGTTTAATAAGAAATCAAAGCATGTAGCCATGTATACTCTTTTATTGAATGTTCCTGTCATTTATTTCATTCTTAATGGAATTTAAAATGTACTATTATATTTACATATGTTTTCCTAAAAGTATAAAACAAATTGTTCGGCATGACACGGCATTATATTATATAATCAGTAAACGAAAATCTTATCATAATATTTAATCTTTAAATGAGTTGATAAAAGAAGAAACTAATGTGTTAATTAATAAACACACCTTGGATCTTCATGAATGAAATTATTCATTTGCATTTCTAAGTTGATTTTTTTTACTGAACAATATTCATTGTTTAAATTCAATTTGCTAAATTACTAAGTTATTAATGTTTACAGGGGCTTAATTTTCAACTGACCGACTCACTCGTGTCTTGTAGCTGGAATGAGTCAGAAAAACTATTAAAATTACGTACTTTGAAGCATTTGGAGTTTGATGTAGGTGTAAAGCAGATGATTCTTATAATAGCCCATTGTAATAAAAAATATTTGGGAATGCAAGAATATCATATACCAGAACTAACTCCTAATATTTTAATAAACCTATATATCGCCTGCTGAGAAGTCCGAAAATTCAATTTTTGAATTAAGTCTTGTTAAAAGGTCTTCTCTTTTGAGTGTCAAGGTGGCGAAAATATATTCCCATTCTTTGCTATTGATTGTGGCCCATTCATTTGTTGCCCAGCTATTTAAATTGTTTATAAAACTTTCAACCCCTTTTCTCGAATTGTTGAATTTCGGACTTTCGCCACTATGATTCTCAGCAGGGGATATATAAATAAGTATATAAAATTTAAGCTCTTCAAAATAATTTGATCTACCTGTTAAAATAATTCATGGTGTCATCTTATATAAAAGTTTGAGTCGTTGCAAGATTTCTACTTATCAATAGAGATGTGACTGTATACCTGGTATGTAGATAATTCTTAATGAAAGGAGACTAGGTAAAATATTATTTATTTATTATTTAATTTCTCTGAATGATTATCCACCTTAAAAATAGTAGTTTTCTTTCACATGTAAAATGAATGAAAACTACATATAATTTATTGGAATTATTTATTCATCTTGCTTCAGAAAATAATTGCAGTATTTGGTTTGCAATTAATGTAAATTAATCAGAAGGCGATGGATGGTCAAAAATGAAATTAGCATTTCAAAGTCTGCCCTCAAAGAACAGTTGCTCCGAAATTCCTCACCCTTTTATCGCCTGCGGTGCTTCAATTCTGTCTCATGGCTGTAATTAGAATTCGGTCAATTCGGATTAGGATCATGAATTTGCTCTATAATTATTGATCGTTTAGATTCAACACTTAATATTTTAAAGAGCATTTTTTTTCCAAATACGTCTGTTTGTGATAAATAAATAATAATTAACGCCAATTTATTCAAATCTAATTATCATAGAATATAATGATTCAATTTATGCAAATGTTTTTAATTAAATTCAAATTTTCTCTCTGGTAATCAATTTTTTTTTTTTTGTATAAATTTTGTTTTAAATTACTAGATAATAATTGGTATAAACAAATACATATTTTATAATCAATTAGCTCCTTGTAATCACGTCAATTTCTCTATCAAAATTTGCTAATTTCCTTTTTTGAAATTAGATAATGGGGGTTAAAAATAAGTTAAGCAATTTAGAGAAATTATGTCAAAGAAAAGTTGCAAGCCAATTATTTTAATTTTACCCGCCTAGATAGTCTATATACCTGGAATACAGTATAAGTCCATCTCGATTAATCTCAATGTTTTTAGATAATTAATAGGGTCCGACCGAAACAAGATTTTCAGCCGAAACCGAAACCGAAACCGAATATTCGGCCTCAACCTTAGTTTCGGCCGAAACCGTACCCGAAACCGAAACTTGTATTTCCTATAAAAATTTTTTTTCATTTTACCTTTTTTTTTTTTTTGAATTTTTTTTTCCCTCCCGTGAAAATTATTTTACCTTTTTTTAGGGAGACTAAATTTTTTTCTCCCTCAAGTGCAAATTATTTGACCTTTTTTTTTTGCATGCGAGTCTCATCCCATTTTTTCAGACTCTGGTTTCGGCCAGCCGAAAGGTTCGGCCACTTTTTGGCCGAAACCGAAACTACGGCCGAAACCATGATTTTTGGCCGAAACTGGCCGAAACCGTAACCGAAACCGAATATTCGGTCGGTTCCTAATAATTAATCAAGTTCAACATTGAACTCTGTTTATGTTAAATGGCTTAAAACCTATAGCGGTTATAGGTTTTATACCATTTTCTAATTTCTTTAAAAATTACGTGACATATTTTACTGGGCACAAATTGTTCGCATGTACCCCAAGCAAGACAATTTATTATTACTATTAGCTATTATTAACTGTCAAATTTCTTTGTTCAAATGCTTTAAAATGATACTTATAGTACTTTTGTCAAAAAAATTTCTTGGGCAGGGAAAAAACTCCACCCAAAACATTCGCTTGTGGAAAGCGTAGGCGGGATAGTCCTCCGGCCCGGGAGACATTTTGAAAATTTCATTTTGGCCAGCGCTTATAAGTATTTGCCCACCCCTGCTATAACCCATCATCAAATTTAAAAATCTGGCATGACTGGTCGCACAGTATACAACTTCCTCTTACCTAAGTAAGAGAAAATAGTATGCAGTGAGACCAAATTTTGTATATTTGTTATCATGGCAGCCATTTCTCCTATCTTTCCTATGAAGTACAAGAGTAAAGTGTGCTTCAAACAATTTTGAGAGCAAATTGAGAATATACATTTTAAAGAGTATTTAAAAAATAATTGATTTTTGAATTTTAATCAAAATCGTTAAATTTGTGAAAATCGAAAAAATCTGGAAAAGAGCATCAGAAAAGTACTAGTACTTTTTGACCGATTTTGTTTACAAGCTTATTTTCACGCCACATGGGGGTGCCTAACTTAAATATAAAATTTCAACTTGCTAGTTCTTATCGTTGTTGAAATATTTTGTTCACACACAGAGACAGACAGACCATGTTGCGAAAACCACTTTTTAGGTTTCAGGGGACCTCAAAACGTGTATATCCAACAAAATCTCGACATCGAACTTTTGCCATGAAACCAATACTTTCTATAAGCTTATACAGTATATGTATAAAAACTAAATGAACCATTTGTTACAACTGTTCTAGAATGAAGCTCTCTTTCAAATTTTAACACATCATACATACAAAACAAATCATACTCGTTCATTCAATAGTTTTATTCCTAATATGAATTAATTTTTTAGTTGTAAAATTATTTATTTTAATTTGAATACCCAACGGTACATTTATTTTTTTTAGAATGCATACATTAAATAATCATTTATTTGGAATTTAATATGAATGCCCTCTCCTTTTATGTCAATATCTTCTTAAGATTAATTTAGCGATATTCTTTTTTGCTTATAATCATAAGGTCATAACTTATAAGTTTTATTATTATTTATTTTATGGATATTCTAAACCTTTAGAAGTACTTAGAGATAATCAGTACTCCTTGTTTGGGAGGCGAAAAACATTTCCAGTGAAAACACTGTCTATTAGAAATTAACATTCAATTCGATTAAAGCTTAAATAATAAAATGCACCAACCATATATGATGTTCTAATTAACTAACATTTGTAAGTTAATTGAAAAAAAAATTTACAACTTGAGAGTAATATTTATTTTTGAAAAAGTCCCCTAAATTAAAAATGAAATTTGCAATTTATTTTAAAAGAAATAAATCATATTTGATATAATATTGTAGTTAATATAGTAGTTGTATCTAATATAATAAATATTAAGAGGATGTGTAATTAGTGAAAGAAAATTATACGTTTTCAACAGAGAGATGAGGTATCAGTTGCTCAAGAGGCGAACATTTATTTTTTTTTTTAAGGAAATGAGTCTAATAAAAAATGACTTCTGATTACCTTTTCAAAAAAATAAATTTGATTTCAGATTATTCAAATTCGAGTTTTTCAAGTAGATACATATCAGAAGAGTTTCTTTGAAAAAGTCAATTGTCTCCGAATTTATACTTAAAGAAGACAACATAATGAGTTTCCGAATTGTTGTTTCTTATATAATTCAACTACAACAAATTACATTATTCTTTTAAGATTATTTTATAATTTGGACAGCTGGGCCATTTTCCTGCTCAACCTCTAGAGAAATTTCATACTTGGAAATTTTTTTTCTTAATCATATGTCTATCAGCTGGAAAAACTTAAATCCTCCCCTCAAACTATTACCTTACATAATCCTTAAATCCTCCCCTAAAACTATTACCTTACATAATCCGTTTAATTTCTTATAGTGTTTAAAATAATTTCAGAATGCATCTGTGTTTGATTGATTCATTTTATATTTGTATTTATTTGCGACCTCTTAGTTGTTTATCTGCATTTATAATCCTGATCGAAGATTTCATTAATTTAAATAGAATCCGCCTCTTAACATTATAAATCCACATACGCACGCCCGCACCAGGAACACACATTTTTCTTCTGGTCACTTTCGATCTACTGTGTGTGTCCCTGGTGCGGGCGTGCGTATACCTGTGTGTTCCTGGTGCGAGCCTGTATATCCCTGTGTGTCTCTAAAGGTTCACTATGCAGACTAGCTGCGGGCGTGTGTATCCCTCGATCATTTTTAATCATTTTTACTCGGGAAATGTGTTCCTTTCTAGTAGTTACAAATAATATGACGATATATTTACATTAATAAATGCCTTTTGTTTATCTGTCAGAAAATAGACTGTTATTGCATTATTATTTGAAGGGCGTTAGCACACTCAATTCAAAATTCTCTCATTGTATTCAGGATAATTATAAAATAATAATAATGCCAGATCGCTAGAGAGAATGGGACGTTCAGGTACGTTTTAATCTATATCATTTGCCAAGATAGAAAACTAGAGTCCAATTGTCATCCAATTAGACAAAATTTGAATAGAGAATGAATGAATAATAGTTAATTTGATTATATGCTTTTGTTGAAATAGGTTTCCAATTTTATATATAAGTAGTTTAATAAAAAAAAATTAATTCAATGGGGCGTACACATTTGTTTAACTTGCTGGAAGATAGACAATTTTATAAAAGTTGCGAAATTGTTAGTTTTTAGAAGATTACGCATTCATAGAAGGTCGAATTAATCGAAAAATTAGTCATTTAGGTGCCCTGCAGATAGTTAAAACAAATTATAAATTCCTAAACGGGAATAAAATTTAAAAGATATTATAGACTATTTTCCTGAGTAAAAATGATTAAAAACGATCGTGGGATCCACGCGCCCGCAGCAGGTCTGCATAGTTAAACTTTAGAGGCGTACAGGGATACTCACGCCCGCACCAGGGGCACACATTTTTCTTCTTGTCACTTTCGATCTACTGTGTGTGTCTCTGGTGCGGGCATGTGGCCCTCGATCATTTTTAATTATTTTTACTTGGTTTTAAATATTTCATTTATTTATATATAACGAAGGATCCTTTTGACACCACTAATCAATTTCAGCCTCTGTTCTAATTTACCAACCAAGTATTTTATATTTTTTTTAGTCAATAATTAAATAAAATATAAAGTTTTCGCGCAAAGCCAGCTGATAAATTCCATTAGTGAAATCGAGATGCTTTGTTGTGTAATCTACACGATTACAGGAACAATTTGATGTTGAATTGTATGTTAGAGAACGAGACAACAGGTTTTTGATTTATTTTCTGTTATCAAAAAATTCAATTTCGAATAAATAATTGGTTGTTGGCATTGAGTTTAGCTATTATTATACTCAGGTGGTTTATTTATTTTTTCAATTTAGTTATATATTTTTCTTTTTTTTTATAATATCATACTTCAAAACAATCCAGGGGAGATAAATACATTATTTAAAAAGAAATTGCTACCTTTAGCAATGAAACTATATTATAGGTGTTAATTCCATTGTGATTTCAGATCTATGAAATTGAATTCAATTTGTTCTCAATTTTAAGTATATAATTCTTCGAATAAAAAAATATAAATAAGAAAAATAAATAATAGAGAAATAATAGAGAAAGGAAAAAAATTAAAAGAAAACTAATAACAACTTTATAATATGATGATTAAATAAACATTAGTTTTATTAATTATAAAAATCACAACCATAGGTACTACTAAATAAATAGAAAACTATTACGTCTTTAAAGGTTATTATTTTAAAAGAATATGAATCATTTACCCTCACTCCTCCAATCATGGTTGTGTGGTTATGAGTAGAAAATGTTAAAATTCTTAAAAGTTGATTTCATAGACCTCTTTTTTATAAATATCAATTTATATACGACGTCGTATATCTATATAAATTTAATATAATTGTTTGACTTTGTCAAAATATCTCAGTAGCTAATACAAGGGCGTACCCAGGATCAAATCTAGAGGGGGGCAGAACATGGTCGTCCAGGGGGGGGGGCAGATCATGGCCGTCCAGATTGTGGCATAGTTTTTTTTGAGGCCTAACGAGTCCCCGTCGCCATCGCCCTACCTAATTTTGTTTCGTTTCATCACTTTATAAACATTTAATTTTTTTTTTCTTGCTTCTAGGAGGGGGGGGGGCAGCTGCCCCCTCCCTGCCCCTCGCTGGGTACGCCCATGAGATAATAAGATCTAGAGCAAAGAAATTATTTTTAGGCTGTAAAGAAACATCCAAAGGGATGCAAGAATATAATTTAGTTATGAAAATCTCAGCGATATCCCGAATGTGTATGTAGGTTATTAAAATAATAACTACCTACTACTACTACTAACAACTTCGAGATTTTGAAGATTTTCGACGTTTTAAAACTCACTTGGTTAGTCAAAAAAAAAAAAAAAAAAAAAAAAAAAAATTAGAATTATTTCTCTGTGTGAACAGGATTACTTAAAAAAGCAAGCAGCCAGATTGATAAACTTTTAAAAATTAAATAATTTATCATAACAGACAAAAAAATTACATAGCTACAGTATTTTAAAACTTTTGAAAGACTTATTAGGTAAGTAATACTTCCGGATGCCCTATTTACTCCAAAAGTGAATAAAATTCTACAATTTTAGTGTAAGAAATATATACCAAATTTTTAAGCGTTTTTAAGTAATCGTGTTCACACGCATGCCCATACAGAGACAATTCCAAAAATGTCTTTTTTTGGTCGAGAATCAACAAATACGAATACTATTACTTGTTAGTCAAAATAGATCACTTTTGAAAATGGAATAAATTAAATTAAGAAAATCCTAAGAAAGCTAACTAAATTTATTCTTCTGAAAATGAAATTCTAAAGATTTCATGTAAATTACTATGAGATTAGAAATTTAATCAAATGAATAATTTAAAAAAATCAAGACCGAGTGGGATTCGAACTCACACCTCCGCAAAGGAAGATAGAGACGATATTAAATTTTTTTTTTTATCTGCTATTTTTTAAGAAGAAAGAAATGACATCAATAAATTTTTATTTGATTTTTATTTTTATAGTATTTAAATTATGATTGAACATTCCAAACTTTTATAACCTGGTAAGCATCGTACCTGGATTTGAAACAAGTTGTTAAAATGAAAATTATGTCAAAGAAAATTTGTAGTAAAAGAATCCGGTGCTTGCAAATGAATATATTTATAGTTTTTTTTTTTTTTTCTTTAATAAAAGATTGACCTACAAATCATTTAATTTATAAAATATATCATGAATAATTTTAAATAATAAATTAATAAACATTTCGAATTTGAATTGTCATTTTCGAAGATTTACTTTTAAGAATTTTCGGCATCCTAAAATATAATTTTTTAAGACTCATCAGACCTCATATTTCCAATGAAATTGCGATCACAATATGCTCTTAATAGGCTGTTTGATATTTTAGTATACACATACAACATCTATAAGAGAAACAAAATAATGATATGTAAAATATTGAAATTATGAATCAAGCAGCGTGATAAACAACCTTTAAATTAAAGCCTATATTAAAATATCTTGGAATTTTATTTTGTCCAATTAATCCTCGGAAGGGAACAACGAAAAGGATTGTGCAAATGCCAGCTGTCCTCTGGGCAGGTACCTCACTGCCAACGATTGAGCCGGAGCTCTGGACCAATACAGCAGCCACCCACGCAGATGACTAGTCCATGCAAATTAACAAAACACTCAACATCCATCTGCTCAAATACAATATCTTTCTGTTTTTAAAGAAATTTTTTTTAGCACTCCATAAACTAAAAACATGTCTCGAGAATTCATTTATTTGCACCTGAAGAATTAATATTTTTTAATAAATCATAAATTACAATAAAGAAATTTTCATTTTAAAATCCCGTGGGTCTTTGCATTGGGGTCATATTTCATAAGATCCTTGAGAAAGTCTACCACATTATAGAAATTAATAATTTTTTACAAAATTTTATGATCTTTCCTTAAGAATGTGGGTGAAAATCACCCATTCAAAATTCATTCTTTTAAACAAAAATTTTTTGTGATGCAAACATTCAAAAAAACATTAGTGATTCATTTTCGAGAAATGAGAGGAGAAATTTGACTTTTATCCTGGTTTGATGATTATGATCCAAGGAACGAGACAAACCTCAAATTTTCTTGTTTCCAAGTTAATAATTAATAAATTCTTGTAAAGAAATAAATAGTGAGAATTTCAAATGTGAACTATTTTTCATTTAGAAACAAGAACTAATACGAGTCTTAGCTCGGATAACTTGTATTTGCCATGCCTGAGGTACTGTGGTCCATTAGTAGGGCATGTTGACATCGACAGATCCGAGGTGCCACTCTCGACGATACCCACCTTTTTCGCTTATTTAAATTAATAAATACTTGCTTATGTGTTTTTCATAATTACTTCATGGACCAATATATGATATATATAACTCTTTATTTCAGTGGCGTCATTTCAACTTTTCTTCCGGGGGGGGGGGCAAACCTTTTTTCTTAAATTTTACTTACAAACAGGTATTCAAATTTGGCCAAAATATACTGTATCTAATTTAATTAATTGTTTAATTTTGTACAATTTATATACTCGTAGAGGTATTTTAGAATATTTTATTTAGAATAATATAGAATTTTATTAAAATCAAAGCCCTTTGGGAGGGGGAAATGCCCCCTGCCCCCCCCCCCCCCCAAATGACGCCACTGCTTTATTTATTAGTAAATTTAAATTTTAGATGAATTTGATTTCACATTTGTAATTAGAATGAGAAAATTAAACAAACAATAAAAAATATATTATTTTTTGGTTCATTTCAGTTAAATTAAATTCATTAATAAAATAATTTTAAATGGGAGTTTAGAGCAAGAGACAGTTCTTTACTTTCTATTAATGAGACCTTAACTACGACATTAAAACAACATTATGTGGACCATTCCATTTTAAACCCATTTACTTCAATTGCGGAAGTTATAAAATATCATGTTATTGTAGAAGTCCCTATGAATGTGATTATTTTTCGCTTGTGAAGATAAATAAACTTTAATATCACTCAACCTAATATTATGTGTATAAGACAAGATTATAAAAGGTTTTAATAGCATGAAAGCATCTAAAAATTATTATAGCAAAAAAGAAGAAAAAGACATAACCATGTTCTAGAAAATTTTTCAGTGTCTCTTTTTCTTTCAACATTAAAGGCTTTGAATACTTTATTAGTAATGGGACTGGTAAAAAAAAATTTCAATAAAAGGTTATTCTTGCAGCCTTACGTTAACAAAATCATGAAGAAACAAAGAACTTGATACTAGAAAAATTGAATACTGGGTAGTCTAATCAAAGTACTTTTAACGAATAGCAAAAAAACTTTTGTACCAACTTTTTAAAAAGCATTGGATATTCTATGAAACTTCGGAAGAACTACTTATTTGGAAAAGAATAGTATTTGAAAATATTCCGGCATTGGCTCTGTCCTTACTCCTTGAGTTTCAATTTCTAGCTTGATTGATCTGTTGATGCAGTCATGAGAAAGTGTTTCTATTCCTAGACATAGATGTTTACAAACAACTTAGAGAGGCTTTGGTCCACGGCCTCACCAAGGACGTAGCCAGCACCTGGATCCGCCCAGGGCCCATTCATCACAATCACAATCGCAATCTCAGCTTATCAATTATTATAGCAAACTAGGATTGTAGTTATTCATTAAACAACTTTCACTAACAAATCCGTTTAATGAAATAAAAAAAAAAAACGGATTTTTTTTTATTGTCTATTTTAAACAATTAAGAGTCACCTGCTCAATATTAACACTTCTTTATTGATAATTATATACTAGATGGTTATTTATTAGACATGTTCGTCGTTATTTATTTCTTGTAACCTTAAAGCTCTTAAATTTTATTGGGATACTTTGCACCTGGTGATCTAGAAAGATTTCATGGTGTCAATTATATAGATTAAGTACATATCACGCACCTATGGACACCTAATATTTACCTATAATAAACTCTGTTCGAATTTCAGAAATTTTAATTTATATACTAGGCTATATTAGAAAGATTTTTTGGTATAAAGAATAATGAAATTTATTGGGTGTACAGATAGGATTTTCAAAGATTGAGTATCTTGTATGAGTAACTTTATGTGAACCAAAAAATATTTGATTAGAGCGCATTTGAGTTATAAGTTGTCAAATATTGAGTCCAGTAGAATACTGTATAATTTTATTATTTTTTTTATTCATTTTTAATATAAATTTTTCATTAATATTGAAATTCAGAGTATAATAAGAAAAAAAATAAATAAGAAATGAAACAACTTCTCCCGAAATTACAAAATATTCAGGCACATCGCATTTTTTTATTTAAAATTTTTTTCCTGAAAAGAACAAACTCCACATTCACAATTGATAGTTGAAAAGTGTATTTGAGGGTCCGGAGGTCTGATAAAATAAATAGCACACCGATGCCACAGAAAGGCTGGAGATTCTGGGTTCGATTCCCTGGGGCCATGGGGCTTTAGGCCCACTAACAAAAACACACTTATGTTAAATAGAAATGTTTCGCACCACTATGATTTATTACTGAATATTTCTTATATGGGTATCAAAGATTGAGATGCCAGGTCATCCCTGAAGGCCCTGTAAGCCTCTTTGTGTTTAGCTCTATAATAATAGGCGTATAAATTATTGATATTAATATTCATTTAGTAATTGTCAACTTTTATTAAGTTTTTTAAGGAACTCAATTGTGAAATATGAAGACAGCTGGTTATGACCTCCAACCACCGAAGGCTTTTAGAAAGAAGGTATGAAAATTACAATAATAAATTAATTTATAATATAGACTCTATTAATATGTAACCACAATCAAGTCTATTTTGATTAATTTATTATCAGATATTTCGAACGACTATTAAATGAAGTTGACATGTATAAAAACAATCGTATGTTAATTTCGCCAAATATCACAACAACATATTTATCGGGCATTACATCTAATATAATTACAATTTATTAAATCTTTCAATAAAAATCAATTTAAAGATTTATATGAACTGTTCAAAAGCCATGGCTTTTCTTTTTGAATTTTTCGAAATTATAGGGCAGCTCTCTATAAAATTTCTGATGCAATAAATGAAAATAATTAAATACCAGTAATTACAAGTTAGCGCTATTGGTTTTGCAGCCTTCCAATAAGCAAACGAGAACTAATTTATACGCCCCATATTTTTTATAGAAAATAATATGCCTGAATATTTATATAGTTATTCTTAAAAGCACCCCTATAATAAAAGTCTGAATTTTCTAAGGCTAATTGTTTTCTGATCTTAGCCACTTTGATGTCTTGTTTATATCTTATCAAATATTTCCATTATTATTTATTTGTATTCCAGACGACCGTAAGGCCATTAAAAAAAACTGGATCATTTTCGATGGCAAGTGAGTGGGAGAGACAAAGAAGTAATTCACATATAACCTGGAAAGTCACAATTGATGATAGTATAGGATTAATTGATCCTCCAAGCCGCCACATGCCACAGTTGTTTTAATTTTAGGAACGCGATACAGACAAAAGTGCGTGGACGGAGGGGGAACCCCCTGGCATTATCGTTCCATTAGGCCAGACAGGACGTCACTCTGGCCGACGGCCGACGTTCGCATTCATTCCAATAATAATTACTCTCTATATAATCTCAGGCTTTTTTTTCGTATGACAGAGATGTGATCTGAAAATGAAGTTGGCGAACTCAAGATAAAATTCCAATTGACTTCTACCTAAGATGAACTCCCTCACTTTGCTGGAGGCTATCTTGCATCATTAATTTCTTAACTTTTATTATATACCAGTAGATTGTCCGTTTTTCCCATGCTCTATAAAGTTTATAAACAGCTTATATATCACTTTTTTGTAGTAATTTATTTATATATCTTTTTATTCAAATTAGAATAAAATTGAGGATTTTTATCTAAAGATTTTAGTTAGTAGTTTTTTTTTACTTTTAAACCTCTTTAACTTCTACCGGTTCCCCGTTTATTTATCTAGTTGTTTTGGTGTACGAAGACCAGGGATGAGCAAAATCCTTTACAAAGGATTAGCAATCCGATCCGTAGATCCGGCAAGATCGGACAATCTGATCCACTAATCCGATCTGATTTTAAAAAAGGATCGCTCTTCCAAACAGCAGATTCAGATCTGCGATCCAAAATCCGATCCGGACTTGTGAACCAGAAATCCAACTCAGACTTGCAATCCATAAATCCGATTTGATCCGGAAATCCGATCCAGTTTCAAAAGAAATTGTCGAATTAAATTGTAAATTTGCGCTCTACGAATTAAAATTAAGGAACGTTCTGAGTAAAGTTGTCAATTTGAAAAATAAAACAAAGTTTTAAAGGATTAGAAATCCTTTGAAAAGAATTGCGAAAATCCAGGATTGAAATCCCTTATAAAGGAATAGTGATTCAATCCAGAGAGCAAAAAGGATTTCGACCATTCCACCCCCATTTCAATTTGGATCGCAATCCAGATCCAAGATCCTCTACAAAGAAGGATTTCGATCCAGATCCAAATGTCCTGGATCAGGTTGGATCTTCGGATTTAAATCCAAAAGGATCGCGATCCTGCCCATCTCTGGCGGAGACACACATCTCACAACACAACCTATCTATCTGTACCCAGTGAAGTAACTATTTCCTATCTCTTCTCGGCCTGATATTTGTTTATAATTAAGGATCTAATCCTATTGACACTTAGTCTTCTCATTCACCGAATTAATAACTACTTTTTCACATGAGAAAAAATTATGAAAAATTTTCAAATATCGTTCTAAATAATTTTTTTTCATGAGACAACAAAAATAAAGATATTTAGATAATCTCTCGAGGTATAAAAAATATCAAAATAGAAAAGTAAACAGAAATTTATATTCATTCTATTCATCTGATCTATTCTCCATTTCGAAATAAACAATTTTCATCATAGGTGCGAAAACTACGATATTTACACTTGTTGAATATTTATATATTCGCATGTATTTCTTAATTAATATCGCCTACTGCATAGACGCCCAACAATAAAGAAAAAGGCAACAATTAAATTAAAACTAATTAGCTTGTTTCACGAGACGGACCAAGGATACCAATGTTGATATTATTCAGTTGACGATATTCAGTCATTTGAATTAAATAAATATCCATGGCCCTGTTAATGGAATCTCTAGAAATCGATATACGAGGATCTTAGGACTAAATTATTTTTCTGTTAATTTCCTTTAATCTAAAAATAATAAATAACCCCCCCCCCCCCCCTTAGGGTAGTAATCTTTATTGAACAATATTTTAAGTATTTAATATAAGTTTTAGAGGCACCACTTTGAGGTGAGAAATCAGGCTTGTCAGGCTCTCTTTTCTTTTTATCAATATCTTTTGTCGATGCCGCAGCCCGAAATTAATTAGGCAGAAAAGAGGCCAATGAGTGCGAGTAGGTAGGCAACGAATAATAAAAAAATAATATTTTTACCGACGTTTTGGTAACATATGCTCCCATCTTCAAGATAAAAATTGTCTAAGTAAAATTATTTAGTATATGTGAGGTTTCACTAACTAGTTATAAATGAAAGAAATATTGAATTTATAACTCGATATTTTTCGGGCTATTAACCCATCCTCAGGAGTACATGTGACTGAATGAATAAAAGGGTTAATAGTCCGAAATATATCGAGTTATAAATTCAAATATTTCTTTCATTTATAACTTAGTGAAACCTCATAAATGATATACTAAATAATTTTACTTATAAATATGTTTCACGTAAAACCTACACCACTTTCCCTCCAAACGAAAAATCACGATTTTGATTCAAATTCAAAAATCAATTATTTTTTATATGCTCTTTAGAATGTATATTCTCATTTTGCTCTCAAAATTGTTTGAAAGCCACTTTACTCTTGTACTTCATAGGATAAGAGATAGAGAGAAATGGTTGATATGTTAACAAAATATAAATATTTTCCCTTGTTTATAAATTTTACATCTTGAATTATAATTGGTGGAATTTATCTCGACACAAAAAATCTGGTGTGACAAGCACAATACACAACTTTCTTTTACCAAAGATAAGAGAAAGTTGTGTGCTGTGCGACCAGTCACACCAGATTTTAATTTTCATTCTTACCCGAAATTTATTCAGGTTATTCGAATAAATAAATGTGACTAGTAGCACTTACTAAAATACCATAACTTATATTTAATTGAAGTGTTAATGTCTTTATGACCTCAGTTATCAAAAAGAAAAATGCCATCAGCATCAATAATTTTCAAACACCCTTAGAATGAAAATTAAAATTTGGAATTCAAATTAAAACTCTTTATTCAAAATTGTTAATCTAAAAATAAATCCGATAATATATGATTAACATATTTCGACGAGCCTACTTGTATAATAAGTTTGATAAATATAAATTAAAATTCCTTCCCAGGCCGGGGCCACTGAGCCAAAGCCGAATGTTTACATCGTGTCGAGGACTTGTTTGTGATATGCAAACAAACATTTGTTTCAGATTAGAGGCCATGTCTCAGAGACAAACAAAAAGGAACGATGCCTATTGAAATCGATTCGTCATTCAAATCAATGAGGCCCTTCGGAATTCCTAAGTAAATTCGATCAGAAAACAATTTATAAACATAAAATAAATTCTCTATCATGTAACATATACATGTATCAATGAAAACAGATTTCAGGAAATAAAATGAAATTTGATTTAACAAAGGTGGTATTTATGTGAATTTCACGAGGGTAAAAAAGTATTAACACAAATTTAAATACTCGATATATTTCGGGTTGTTAACCCATCTTCAGGAGTTACAAGAGTTAAAAACTCTTTCAGTTTTTTTTTTAACTCCTGAAGATGGGTTAACAACCAGAAATATATCGAGTATTTAAATTTGTGTTATTACTTTTTCACCCTCGTGAAACTCACATAAATACAACCTTGTTCAAAATGTTTCACTTGAAACCCACACCGCAATCCTTAAATGAAATTTGATTTATTTATTAGATAAATAGACTATATGAATAATAAAATATCAAAATACTAAAATTATTTTTTCTAATTTATAGAAAATGTTCTAATTCTTTTATGAATAGAAGTTATAGAGATGAATCTTTCATTCATTTATTTTGATTAATCATAAAATCAAATATTTCTATAAAATTACAGAATTTTTCAATTAATTAAGGAACTATTTTTTTAGTAAACATTTTTAAAAGAGATTATCGAAAAATCAAATAAAATTTCAAAAATGTTTAATTTCTTTATGTACATAATTATTATAATATATCATTTAGTAATTGTAATATTTTATAAGCAAAAACGAATATGAAAAAATACCCGAGTAAAGATTATTAAAAATGATCCAGGGATCCACACGTCCACAGCAGGGCTGCGGTTTACTATGCAAGTAAACCTTTAGGACATAATTTATAGCTGAGATGTTATATTAATAAGAGGGTAAAAATGAGAGATGCAGCTAAAGTTATTTCTTTATTAGATTAATTCACACAGCTGACGTTTCGGTTCCGTGTTTGAACCATCCTCAGAGCTATAATCATACATATACAAGCGATATCAGAAATTATTCCAATTATTACAATCAATATAATTTGAATTTCTATTGATTGTAATAATTTGAATTTCTATTGATTGTAATAATTGTAATAATTTCTGATATCGCTTGTAAATGTATGATTATAGCTCTGAGGATGGTTCAAACACGGAACCGAAACGTCAGCTGTGTGAATTAATCGAATAAAGAAATAACCTTAGCTGCAACTCTCATTTTTACCGTTTTATTAATAAGCCTTTAGTGACACTCAGGGATATACACGCCCGCACCAGGGACACTCAGAGATACACATGCTCGCACCAGGAACACACATTTTTCTTCTGGTCACATTCGATATACTGTGTGTGTTCTTGGTGCGTGCGTGTGGATCCCTAAGTGTCCCTGGGGTGGGCGTGTATATCCTATGTGTCACTATGCAGACCTGCTGCGGGCGTGTGGATCCCTCGATCATTTTTACTCCGGATAATTTTATTATTTTAAAAATTCTTGTCTAATTTAATAAGTTTTTCTCATGAAATTCAATTTCTTTTTCATTAAATATTTTATCTTTTACATAAGAAATAAAAAGAAAACATGTCCTCTGTTTGAATCATTATAAGAGAATTAGTAAGTTTGGTTGCCTATCCTCAAAGGCGCGTTTCAAATGTTAATTTAATTAAGCATTAGAAAATAGTAGTCTTTTAGGTTATATCCATACTGTATATTGTATATTCATTAAAATAACACGACTATAATCGAAATCATTCCGGTAAATTTTTTTTTTTTTTTATTTCTGTCTATTAACATCCTAAATGTAATCAAATTATGTATTTTTTTCTAAATGGATTTTTGATCTTTATTTAATATAGTAAATTTCTTATTAAAGTCGGATGGTTAAAGCCATACGGAGAAAGAATCCGTGACCATCAAGTTAAATAAAAAAAATTTTTATTGAATTTTGAATAAAACAAATCAACCTACATAAGGCCTGATAGTTGTTTTATAAAATCATAAATCGTAACTCTATGATAGTTTAAAATTTCATTAGAAAAATAATTCTTAAGTAAAACTTTCTCTTTGCTTTCATTTATTTCTTAAATAAAAATGTGTATAAGTTTAATCAGCAATTAAATTATAATTATTTTTCCCATTTATGGTAATTGTATTTAAAAAATTTTAATACGTGCTGTTTTATTTTCGAATTTATTAATTTAATAAATATAATGATGAACATAAATTTAAAATATTATTTTAATAACTCTATTTCTCAGAAAGCAAAAATGAAGAAAACGTGGGCTGAAGATTCCCATTTATCATACATACAATAAAGATCCATAAAAATACCTAATCAAAATTCAATTATTGATATAATATCCTATCATAAAATAGTCACTTATATGAGAATTCTCTCAATAAGAAATGATTAGGAACAGAGATAGAGGTCTCGCTTCATAATTTATTCGCTTCCAAATTGTGTGATGTGCGGGCCACATGCAGCCAGGAAAAATACATTTAAAAAAATAAATAAATAAAGGAGAACCATAAAAGGGGAACTCAACTGCCGGAAATGAGAAAATGCATCTTGAGATTAGACATAGTCTGAACCTGAGTCTCATTAGAAAAAATTGTTGCAGAGACCGTATGCCTACCCCTGACTCAAGAGCTCTACCAATGAGCTAAGACACTCGACCCATTTAGAATTTCTATATATTTTTTTTTAATTTTCCATTTCTGATCGCTCCGAGAGACGTTCAACAGACTGATTTTTCGAGGCCACCCACTCGAAATTCCTCCATACTTGGCATTGCTTGCAACATGGTGGCTGTTTCTCCTTTGTCCAGCCAGGTTTTAATTTTAATTAGAAATACATAAATTCGAGAAAGTTTTTATGCCTGGAAAACGGAATTAAAATAGGGGTAGAGTCTCACTATCTTCCAGGACACTTAATTATTATTAGAATCTGAAATTTTTTTAATCCTGAAGACTAAGTCACTACAAAGGAAATAACCTTTTCATCATTCATAAGGTAAAAAAATGTGTTAAATTATTTTAACAAGAGGTTTGGAAACTATAATCTTACTTGGAGATAAGAACGTTTTTTTATTATTATTATTTTTTTTTTTTAAATCTAAACATCTAAGGACATTTAGCTAGGTCGTCTCTAACAAAAACGTTCAGCAGATTTTTATTTAATAACAATATAGATCCAACGGGAAGCAAAAAAAAAGAAAGTAAAAATAAAAATATTAAGGAATAAATAATGACACTTTTCATAAGTTAATGTGGCTTGCAATAAAAAAATGATGATTAGTCGCTATGAAGACCATGACAAATACCTTGACAATAAATATAAAATAGTTTTTAATTTAATGCTTCATTTCCTTTCCAATCAGATTTTTATGACTTCTGTAACATTTAGACAAGTTTTGAATTTTATGTCTCTATTTACTTTTTGAATAAAATAAACTAATGCGAAAAGAGATATAATATTTTATTTTAAAGGTAAAAAAAATTAAAAAAAAAAGAACTTGTAATAATCAATGGCTCTAGATCTATGTTAACAAGAATATAAACAAGCTGAGATCTAAATTCGTAATTCACGAGAGACTGGCTTCACTGGTAATGAGCAGTGACAGTGTCAGTGACGTTGGCCCCCCTTCGGTTTCTTATCAGCCATTGGACATCGAACAGGCCTATGCCGTAATATATGCGTTCATATACTAAAGAAAGAAAATCCTTTCCTCTCTACTTTTGTGCCAATTTATGGGGAAATTATTTAAAAATTATTTTTTGAAATTTAAATCACGTAGGTGGGTATGAATTATAGCCTAAAGAGGAGATAAAATGATTTAGAATCTCATTATTCTAGTTTTTATATTTTTATGTTTACTTTTTCTAATATATCAAACTAACTTATTGTTATTATTATATTTGAAATATAATTTTTGCTTTCTCTTTTTTTTTATTATATTACTGGCCGTGTTGCCTGCCGAATGTAAAATCATACATTTTGATGATTTATAATTTGAAAAAAAAAAAAAAAAAAAAAAAATTAATGAATGATAAAAAAAGGTAAAATACTACTATATAATAAGGTATTAACATTTCAAGCTAAAAATAAAATTAGATAAATAAATTTTTTATCTGGTGATTTCAAGCATTAAGGGACGCGTCTCGGGGTGCTAATTTTGGGAGATTCCATCAGCCACAATTTTGAAGCTATCGACCTCAAATTTTTTTAAAATGAAAGCTATTTAAAATATCTACAACTTAGAGATTTTTGATTTTCGGAAAAAATACATTTTTTTTTAGATTAATCGCATTAAATAAAAGATATTTTTAAAAAATTCGCTCTATATCTTATAGATAATTAAATTGTAATCATTGTGTTAAAAAATAATTAATTTTTTACCCTTAATTCATTAGCTGGAATCTTTCAAATGAAATGGAATAAATCCCTTGTTTTCCTATGGAAAAACTAACGCCATCTCTTGCCGCCTAGAGTAACTCGGTAGTGAATCGTCTTCTAACGGCTTTTCGAGACGCGCACCTTAAGGATAATATGATTTTATAAATTTTCGCTTTTGATGTGATTTAAGGGTGAACTAAGCTTTATTATTATTTGAATTTTATTTTGTTCAGGGGTCTGCCAACGGATTAAAGCAGTGTTTACCAAACTTTTGAAGTCCACGGCACCCCCAAAGCTCATGTTCGCCATCAATGTACTCACAAATGAACCACCAAGTGAATTGGTTTCAAGTGAATATAATTATAGGCCTAATTATTGTTTTGATCAAATTTAAAGCGTTTCAAATTATACCAGTAGATGTAGGTAGGTTTTAAAAAATATTACCATATTATTTGAAGAACTAAAGTATGACAGACAGCATAAGGAAGAGTTTTAAAATTATATTAATAATTATAATCCTCTTTTTTTTTAATTAGATTAATTATGCTGGCAAGATCAAATGAAAATTTTTTTTAGGCGTCATCACTTAATTAATTGTACCTGACGAAAAAGCTTCTAATCCTTACATTCCATTTTGATTAGTTCATCTATGCGATTTAAATAATAATGATATTGAAGTGAAGCGGAGCGGAGGCCAGGTCATGTTTCATGTTGTCATGCGTGGGAGAGCACGGGATGAGCAAATCACTCAAGTTGCCCATCAGAGCAGCTCAGAAGGTACCATTTAGCCCGCACTCACGCTCCAAAAAAAATATAATAAAAAAAAAGAGAAAAAAGAAAACCGAACAAGTTTAATCGTACGCTTAAACCCCAACCGAACAAAGTGCGTGCTTACACCTTTAGACGTATCTAATAAATACTTAAAGTTAGGAGTAAGCTCATAAATCGATGGTGTGTCTGTAATACCTCCATGAAAAAAGAACCAACCAACTTCTAGTAGCTCATTGAGGAGCTCTTTGCGTGGGAGGCGGAAGGCTCATTAGATTTCGTGCAGGAATTCTCAAGGCTCACCGGTAATGAAATTCCGATAAATTCCCTCCCATCCTGCTGCTCGATCATCATCCATTCCCAAGAAGATATTTAAATAAATAAGTAATTTTTTGTATTTCCTATAATGAAAAGATTCCCGCTAAGTTTCTGTCAAAATGGAAAGATGAGATATTTCACACTTCTTTTTTTTTTATACCTATAAGATCTCAATTATTATACCAATTTAAAATAATCATGATCAGATTTAAGAAAACAAGTTTTTATTGAAGATATATTATTATTTTCTGAATAAAGAAAAAATTGAATAAACAAAATTTTAAACAGTTATTATTTTAATTTACAGTAGTTTCTTTTTTTTCGTCATTTTTGTTTTTACAAAAATTTTATAATGAAAATATTTTTATTACTAATTTTTTCCGACCTGCGAGATTCATCACTCTTTTGCCAAATAAATGTATTATATTTTTTTCACCCCAATAAAATATTCTAAAGGTTCACTATGCAGACTAGCTGCGGGCGTGTGGATTCCTCGATCATTTTTACTCGGGAATAGATGTCTGATTTCCCATTGTTTCCATTTAATTGATTATTAAATTTAGTTTCTGTTACCTAAATGACTAACTTATTAATTAATTCTTCCATTAATTAATTAATTGGTTTAGAGCTACTCTAGAGGGTCATACATAGGGTCATATATTACCGATGGCTAATCCAGGGCCGGAACTAAGATATTTTTTAGGGGGAGGGATTTAATTTGCCGCCCCCTCCTTAAAATTTATCATTCTACCTTCTTTTTTTTTAGTAAATCTTTCTTTAATTGCCGCCCCCTGATATCTGCCGCCCGGGGCACATGCTTCAACTGCCCTCCCCCTAGATCCGGCCCTGGGCTAATCAACTCTGTAGTAATTATTTAGTAAATTGGTGATTTGGGTTGCCTACCTTCCAGCGCTGAATTAATCCATCTTAAAAAAAAGCAATCTACTAAGGAATCCACCTATATTAAAAGTAATAAATATATAGGACAACCTAAATATATAAGCCTATAATATAAATAAATAACTGTATAAACTTTAAAAGGAGAATAATACAGTCAGAATAAAAATAAAACTCAAATTTTTTAAATAAATTCTTTTTATGTCCAAAATTTTTATTTTGGATATAATCCGACACTGCTAATTTTAGTAATCATAGACTACTAGGCTATTATGCAGGCCAAGAAAATAACGAAATAGTTGTAAGAAAGTAAAAAAGGTTTAAAAATATTTTACCTCTAAAGTCTCCGAGATCAATCACCTAAATAATATTGTGTAAATTAGGTAACAAGACTTTTTTTGTATTTAAGATTGATTCACCGATCAAATTTTACGAAATTACATTCTGCCAGCTCTAAGTCAACTCACTTGCTAAAATGATCTTTAATATCTTTAACTAGACAGTGCTGTTATAATAATTGGTATCATCAAAGTGAGAACATATTATCTGCACATCGTTTTTTTTAAATATAAATCTCAAGCAATTACAAAACTAGCAGTGTTTTTGATTAATGATTAAAACGTTGAAGAGTTAAAAAGAATGTAGTCTAGTTTTCAGAAAATTTAAGCGGAATAAAACTTTTTTTCCTCCACAGGGCATTGAAAATGAGGAATAAGAGGACCGATTTGTGAGTGTTAAGCACGCAAAGGATCAAAATACAGATACTAATTGGGGTACTGATACATGTGTGTGCAGAAGTTGAAACGTTAAACGTCACGAATGCACCTTCGTTTAATTTACATTGATCCTTGCACCGGTTCGACCACTCAGCTGGTAATCTAATCAACAACAGAATTAACTTTAGCAAGAAGCATTTAATAGATTTAAAATATATTATTATCATTATTGGATTAACTATTATGTACAGGAAGAATAATTTTTATTCATCCTATGAAAAACTTAAATGTCTTTCTAATTCCAAACGGGTATAATATTAAATAATAAATTTTATTTATGATTTTATAATATCCTTTGATTGGAGGTTTTTAGAAATTTTAAAATTAATTTCTATAGACAGGAAGGAATTATATAGCTATAACCTCACTTGTTTAAGATGATGGGTTTTTCCCTTGAAGTAGAGCAATAAATTAAAATCAAAGAAGTTGGAATGTCAAAGAAATTGAAGAAAGTGAAAAAATGAAGGTTATTTGACTTCAGAGTAATTAATTTGTATATTTCGAGGCGATTGATTGTGAAAATTTGGAGTATTTCAATATTGATACATAAACAAAAAAAAAAAAACTTTAATAACGAGGACTTGCTTCCTAGCGTTCAACAGCCTTTTTCTTCCGGACCACCCATCCAGGGATTGAACGTAAATTTGAGTAAACAATAATCTTATTAATATTTAACAAAAGAAAGCAACTCGTGCTAAGCAAATACATAATTCACATTAGTTCTAATCTTCTGTCCTCGCCTTATTTCCCGCCATGCGGGGTCTGGTCCCTCCAACCCTATCATGCGTTTTTGCGACCTGAGGAAATTAGGACAGGCCGGCCCGTCGCACGGTCTGACGCCTGTTGAAAAGAGGAAGGAAGAGACAGACACACAAAGAACTGAAGTCCTTCAACTGCATGTCCCAGCTCGGGCAGTTCGTGGCCATCCACGTACCCACAAGATGTGGGCCCCTGAGTGAAATTCGCATTAGTTCTAATATGTTATATTCAATAATGTAATCTGCTAATATAATATTTAACTTCACGTCATATATCTTCACTTTCTTCATTGAAATGGACCATTCTTCAAATCCAGTTAATCATATTATTCCTAATAATTTCATATCTCATTCATTATGTTCATTATGGAACATAAAATTTGAATTTTTATATATATAGAGATATATATATATAATATTTAGTAATTAGTCATCAACTCTTATTACAGTATTAAAAATATTAGTTTTATTTGAAGTATTTTCGACATCTGAGGTCATATAGACTTCAACGACACTTAATTATTTTTTAATAATTATGATATAGGGATATATATGATCCAGACCAATTTATTTATACCAACTGATATCCAATTGATTTAAATAGCTTGAGTAGTGTTATATTGTTTTTATCTTTGTATTAAATATAAAAATTTAGTATCTGTGGGAGGTGTTAACTTTAGCAAAGTATTTATTATTAGAATAGTCTCAAGAAATTAGCTCATTTTTCAAAAGAAATGAAGAAAAAGTTAGCTGTGCTGGTGAGTTTAATGCTGGATAACATATGTTGACGCAAAAAGGCGGTTTTATACTTGGGTGGGCTGACTAATTAAAGTGCAAAAAAAAGTCGGTTGCCAGAACCTTTTAAATTAATTGATTTGTTTAAATTATTGATGAATTAATTAATTAAATTTTAATTTGTTTATACAAAAAAGGAGAGTATACAATGTAATCAATTTTAGAATTATTATCTAGGATACGTCATAAGCTCATTTAAATTTTATAAATAATATTAGAAAATTTAAATTTTATTGAACTGTCCAAGGAAATTTGTCATTAATGTAAATATAAGTTTGATCCCCTAAATGTATCCTTTAAAGATCTAGTATTGAAAACAAGTGACATAACCCAGTGGTGGATCAAGTGTTTTGAAGGCCAGAGATGGCAAACGATTTCGAGACCTCTTCCCAGGGGCGTATATAGAAATTTTTTTCGGGGGGGCTGAACTCAAAAATTTTTCTGCGGAAAATTTTTTTTTTAAGAAACTATATTTTTTTCACATAAAACTTTTTGCGGAACATTTTTTCTGTTGAGGAACCAAAGTTGTCCATCCTGCGGAAAAATTTGTTGCGCTGATGTCTGTATATCCCTATATATGTATATGTGTTTGGAAAATTTCGGGGGGCCGGGCCCCCCGGCCCCCCCCCCCTTATATACGCCCCTGCCTCTTCCTCCCAAAAAATAACTTTAATTCGATGTTACGTAAGAAAATATAAAATTACACATATCTTATACTATCAATATTAAACGATCAAATGTTCGTTTGTTTATATATAAGCGCTTCAGTTCCCAAAAACGACTCTAACGATTTTAAATATTTACTACTTCCCGTATAGAAAACAAATTGCGCTGAGTTTCGTTTTTGGGAAATTTCGACTAGTACTTTACTAAAATACCTTTTTAGATTTTTCAGTAAAAAACGACCGAGATTCAGCTCGGTTAACTCCGAACTATAGTACATATAAAAATACTAAAAAATAAATATTTTAGTTTGGAGCCTTATCAGCCTGTGAGTAAATCCGCCACTGGCTTCCTATTATAATATGCCGGTAATCCCTTTTTAGCCAATTTAGTGCAATATTTAAATTTATTTCGATTCATATTCTTCTTCTTCTTTCTTTGCCTGATTATTCCCTCAGTGCATTTTGTCATTCAAGGGTTTTTGCGACCGGGAAGGAATAGAACAGACCGGCTCGTCGCACGGTCTGACGCCTGTTGAAAATATAAAAGGGAAGAGACTACCATGCAAAGAACAGAAGTACTGCCAGTCCCAGCTAGGGCAGCTCGTGGTCGCCATCCACATACCCACAAGATGTGGGTCCCTGAGCAAATTTCGATTCATATTCAATAACTTATTATGCTTAGATACACAAGATGTTTTCATTAGAAAGTCTATCAATATTTACAAAAAACATACTTTCTCTCTCTATATATTTCATATATAGAGGTAAGAGAAAGTAAAAAAATTTCATTATATTATCATATTACATTTAATAGAATAACATTTTTTGCTCACTAATTCACTTCTTCTATCTCGTCACGTTAATCATCCGAGATACTATTTCATAAATTTTATTCTTAAAAAAAAAAAAAAAAAAAAAAAAAAAAATTGGATTTAATTTTAAACGCTCTGATTATAGACTTGTAGTCTAATTTAATTGGAAATTCATTCAATGGAGAGAGCCATCTATTGGTTGCTTTTATATATAGGACTCTAACCCAGTCAATTAGTTCTCGTAACTACAATAGCTTCCCTGAACTTATAATATAATATTTCTAACTCTCAAACACTGATAAAACCACTTGTCTTGTATATTAATACAGGAATTAATTTAAGGATATAGTATATGAGCAGCCAAGGTGAAAAAAAAGTCTACATTTTTCGACGTTTCGAGTGCCGATTGCACTCATCATCAGAATCAATGTTAAAATATGAGGTTGGTTGACATGGTAGTGGGGCAATGTCTTTATGTTTATAGACTAATAATACACTACCATATCAATCAATCTGATATTTTAAAATTGATTCTGATGATGAGTGCGATCGGAACTCGAAACGTCGAAAAATGTAGACTTCTTTTCACCTTAGCTGGCTGGCCATATATCACATCAGGAAACAACTAATTAATTCAAGAATTATATTGAAAAGAATCACACCCTGCAGCACAGAGGTTGAGATCTCGCCTCTTGAGCTAAGAGTCAGGGGTTATAATTATATTGACTACCAATTGATTTAGAAAATAATTAAGGAGGTGATCTAAATAGCCTCTGATGTCAAAAAAATGTCAAAATTTTAAATATCTAATTCTTTGCTCCCAATTAGTTTTTTTTTCCTTTAAGACTCTATTTCAAAGTTCGTAAAAATGTAAAGATTCAATTAAAATAATTAACTACTTTACATATATAAAATATTTATAGCCATACCTCTTGACATGTTAGTTTAATGTTCTAATTTCCTAAAAACATCCTATAGGCATTTTTGAACTTAAAAAAAAATGAAGTGTCTAAAATTGAAAGTTAATTATAACTTGATTTTGAAATTCTTCATTCTTTAAGAGAGAATTTTTATAAAATCCGGAAGCTGTATTAATTGTAAATTGGGCAAGTGTTTTGGGGCCCATTTTCGGGCGATTAGGGTCGATGTTCTTGCAGGCGATTAAAGGCCAGGCCCTCCCACAGGCTAATGGGCCCGAGGGCCTACGCCTACGGAATATGATATTACCCTTTGCCGCCTCCGCTCCTAAGCAGATTACAAGATAAACGTTTCAAAGTTTAATTACTTTTTAACCTGCACCTTCTCTTGATAATTAGTCCAGAGCCCGCAGCCAAAAAGATCTCTTGCCCCCAACATGAAAAACACATTTGCTTTTACTTTTTTTTGCAGCTAATTAACTCCAAAGCGGTTTCCGTAAAAAGTCCAAAAAATCGGCCGGTTAAATCTTGTTAAGAAAGGTTAAATAATTAGCAGAAAGCAGTGGGGCAGGTGTCCCTCAGGGCACGTGCCCCCGGGGCAGCTGTGCATCCCTCCGTCCCCAACCCGAATTTGCTTTTTGACAAATGACTCTAGCCTGTAAGTAATGACAGCGAGCATGAAATACGAGTGTTCCTTGTGTGAACATGCATGAGAAGATGAAGTGTAATGCGTTCGTCTGCTTATGACCTTGATTTATAGACAAATTGCTTGGTCAAGGGTAAAAAGGAAAAGGAGATGGTCAACGAATGTCCTTGCTTTGTATATAAACATACCCCTGAAATTTTAGTCAACATAAATAAACATCTGATTTTTATAAGCACAATAGAAAAAGAAATAACCGAAGTATTATTAATTTATTTTTCAGAGCCTTTCACTAGGTTTTCTTTTAACATATAACTAAATATAAACAATAAAGGTAAAAAAAATATTAAAAAAAATAAAAATAAAAAAATAAAGAGCATCTAAAAAATAGTTGATTTATGAATTTTAAACAAAATCGATGGAGCGATCTGGATCAGTAAAGTACTAGTAGACCTACTTTTTGGCCGATTTTGTTTAAAAGCTTATTTTCACCCCTTGAGGAGGTGCCTAATTTAAATTTAAAATGTAAACCTCCTAGCTGTTTTCGCTACTGAGATATTTTGGTCACTGGCAGACTGACAGACAGACCAATTTGCGCACCCACTTTTTTGGACTCAGGGGACCTCAAAACGTGTATATCAATCAAAAATTCGACATCAAATTTTTGACATAATCGCAATACTTTCTCTCTATATATTTCATATATGGACCCTGTTACGCATTAGTGTGTCAAACGCCAGATTTGAGAAAATAAACATTAAAGTTTTTCTGATTTACATAGTTTTGATTAGATTATAGAGGTCTATATCATTTTTTTTTGTCAATTGTGCAAGTAACATTAAAAATAAATTTTTTTAGGACATATTTCATAAAGAATACTATTAATTATAAAAATTTGAAACAATATTTCGTGCTTACTCAATTTTTAATTTTTTTTTTGGGGCTTGACACACTAATGCGTAACAGGGCCCATATTATCAAAAAAGTAAAAATATAATTTATTAAATAAAAGCCTTGAAGATTTATATCTCATATTCCATATTTCCATGATCAATGCTTAAAAAATTGCAATTTTGTTGCCTATTTTTCCCCCCCCCCCCCCCCCCCCCCCCCCCTTTATTATTGTTTATTCAGATAGTTGGTTGGTATACCAAGAATTTTTTATTATCAGATTCTTCGTGAAATGAATTTCTGAAGTTTGTTTAAATGAAAGCTCAATCAGTAATATCTTATTAACGAAATATGCAAGTGATGCGGTTAGAAAATTGAGGATAAACGAAAAGACCACACTAGAAAATTTACCACAAAACCGTTGCCCAAGAAAGAACTTAAATGTATAAACACTTTGTATTTTCAACAAAGAATGGTCATGCCTGCGATATACCAGTCATAGATAATATCCACAGCACAATATGACAATAGGTAAAGGTGACTGGCGGTCAGAAAAACGCATATACGGTACTTTATCTTCCAAAGGAGCATGTGTTGGTCGAATATATAGAGATGGGCATAAAGATAAAAACGCTTTTTATTTTATACACCCATAGTTTATCAGCAATAGAATCATTTGGAAAATTATTTTCAGAACATTATTAGCGCAATAACCTTTACTAGTATTATTGCAAGTTAATGGGAATGGGTTTACTTTCAAAATTAAAACGAATTTTTTTTTAAAGAATTGACAATTTTATTAATCTTAAATTTCAAATAAGAGGAGCCTACTAGTCATTTTTCATTTTGATAAAATATGTGAATAAATTATAAATTTTTTAAAAATAAACGACCCTAAAGAAGTGTAGTAGAAACGTGTCGGAGGGGGTCGTCCACATATTTCGTAACGCATTTTTTGACGATTTTCTAGTCCCCCCCCCCCCTCTCACAGTTAGTCACATACAAACAAACTCGCCTACAAATACCGTATTATGTTACAACATAGAACCACCCCCCCCCCCGAATAAAATTTCCTATACAAAATTCATATCATTTTACCTTTTTTTTTTAGTTTTCCCTCGTGACTCAAATAATCACTCCATTTTTCCCTGTTGTGAAAATCATTCGACTTTTTTTTCCTCATCCCATATTTTCAAACTCAAAAAATTTTATAAATTCAAATTTGATATGTTATGTCACACTTAGAGAAACCCCCGGGTTCTCCATGTCACAATTAGTAACGTTTTGGCCAGACCCCTACCCCCCCCCCCTCCAACGCGTTACGTAATATGTGGACGACCCCTAGTCGCTTTAGTGTATGAAATAATCCAATTAAAAATACAATACAATTGTTAATAATTTTGAATTAAATCTAAAATATTCTGTAGATTTTTATGAAGGGAAGGGGAGAAGAGTTTATTTGAAAAGTTGCAGAAAGCCCTCCCGGCTATGAATTAGTCCAACATTAATCGGTCTAATCTCGGCAATAAGCCTCAGTAATTTAATCAATCAGACCGATTCTAAGTGCTCTTTTAGACTTGGATCGTAATAAATCTTAGCTCTCCAAGTGGTCCATTGCAATGGCTGCCGGGCCCCGTTTCATAATTTCGCCAACTGATAAAACCTTGATTGACATTTGAATATGAATCTATATTGGCTCCCTATCTATTCAAAGATTAATTTAAAATACTTTCGATAGCCTAAATAAGGCAACTTGTTTTCAAATTATTATTTGTTTTTAAAAGTTCCGAAGATAATCATCTCAATTAAAATGCATTAAAATAAAAGTACAAAAATGCTATTTATTTCTTTGAACAAAGGAAAATAAATAATTATATGTCAATGAATAGAGTTGATTTCAATCAGTGAAAATTAAAAGTATGTGCAATAATCACTTAGTAAAGTTTCATAGTCCCATTATTAATGTCAGAGATTGGGATGAACAAAGATCCAGAAGCTGAGAATTAGGATCATATAAATAACATTATATTTGATATTAATGAATGTGTTCTCTTCTCCTTATTTTTAGGGCTGTTTCATGGGAAGAAGTATTTAATAAATAAGTATAATTCCTATCATCTTATCCATCTAGTAAACGAAATATCCATTTATCAATCTCTGATGCTTAATTTATTCAATATTTTTTTTTTTTTTATTAGGTGAAGAGGAATCAAAACTGGAAACTTGCATATTTCAAGACCGACAAATGAACCTCTTGACCTCAGAGTCCTCGGGGGTATATTAATATAATTATATCTCAAATAGCACTATGAATATTATTTAAGAGAATTTCTCCTTTAATCATTTATAATCGGTGTGCGAATAACAGAGAAGATATTTATCATTCCATTTGACCGGAAAGATATACAAGTAGGAACAATTTTTTAGACCTGCCATGAAAATTATAAACGCCTACCTTCGATTTATACGGGGGATTTGTTCTGCAAATTATTAAATAAATTGGACTTAACTAAAAACATATCTTTGACAATTTATGTTTTTTGTTGGTGGACCAAAAATTCAAGGACCCTCGGGAATCGAACCCAGGACCACCAGCCTATCCGGTGCATCAGTGTGTGACAGTCGACCAATACCAACAAATAATCACATTCCCTATTTATGTAGTTACATTGCATTTCTCTAACAAGAGAACTGTCACTTGCTTGGTATACGAGCAGGCAGACAAAGGCCTATATCTGCTCTAACATCCTACTGTAAGCTGCAAATCCCTTATTAGAAGTTTCAAATATATAATATTTGATTTAAAGCGATATGTTTTCAATTAAATAATTTCCATATATCTATATATTTGAATAAATTAATAAATAATATATATAACTTCATAAGAATGACTGTATATAAAATGCACGTAACGGTTAGTTTACTTGAATCGTAGCAAGTGCACAGTACTTGAAAACGGCTGCAGAATAAGCGAAACGTAGTACAGTATTTATATTTTTAATAAATAATTAATAACAAAATGTGAAACCACAAAAGCTTTAATAAACACACAATATTTAACATATTAATTAATATTCAATGAATACGTCGATTCGTACTTGACGAGTCAAATATATGGCCTATGTTTTTTTGATGGTATGAGGCAGGTCACCGATGCCCCGGAAAGGCTGGAGATCATGAGTTTGATTTCCAGCGGCCTTGGGACGATAAAATAAAATATCAATAGTTAATCCTAGAGATAAGCTGTTGGAATGGGGTGCTGAAAGTGGAAAGTAAAATTTTCCTGAACACAAATTGGATTCGATGAAAAGATCTAAAGAGTGGAAAAGGAGAAAAAATATTATTATAAATATATTTTGTGAGAAAGACAAATTCAAAATTATCTTAATCTAATAAAGGTGGAAAAAAATCCGTGAGAAGATTGACAGTTTTGATGACAGTTTGGCATTCAGTGGCCCATTCATCCTTTTAGCTGATCGAATTTTTATCAATAATGAGTGATGACAAATCTGCTGTAAACTATCTGATCATGTAGGCATCTGATTGATCTGACAGAGCATCTTATGGAAAATTCGTTTGAAACAAATTGAGCCAATTAATCTTTCAACCTTGAGTTAGAGTCCCGCAGCGCACGACTAAATTTTAATTAATTAAGAAATTTAACTCCCTACTCTAAGAAAAGAGAGGGGGCCACAAATTGATTAAAGCTAATAAATAAACAATTTTTGATGGCGACCTTGACCATACACAAGGAAACCGCCTCTGGCGGGCGGCGCTTCGCCCCCCTGGATCCCCCTCAAATAACTCGGGTCCGCAGCAGACGGACCCTAGCATTTTCTTAATTATAAGAAGCCAGCCTTGCGCGGGCTTGGCGTCTAGACAGAGGGCTTCCCCCTGGACCCCCTTCCAGTTGTCTCGGGCCCGCCTGCGCCTTTTCTTAATTATGAAAAAAAAAATATCATTACTATATTCCAATTCAGTGTCTGCTTGAGGATTTGTTTACATTCATAGAATACACAAATGCAAAGAATACATAAATATTTATCTAAACATTTCCTATGAGAGAAATCGTAGCTTAAGGAATTAATAACTAAAAAAGTTATAGTAATTTTGGGACCCGATTATTTTTCTGGACTCTCCATAACGTCCTCTATAAGACTGCTAAATTTCGTCTCAAAATTCCAACGGGAAGTTGGGCAAACAGAGCGTGAAAGATGGACGGACAGACGGACACTCCGCCATTACGATATATATCGTATATATATATACTTATATTTAGGGGCCTAAATAGATTACGTTTTAATTTTTTTTAACTTTGCCCATCAACCATAGGTTGGCCAGGTAAAAATGTAATCGTAAAAAAAAATTGAAATTGAACTGAAGCTGCCAAAATGCGTTTTGAGGTCCCCTGAATCCAATTAAGTAGTTTTTGGAAAGATGTCTGTGTGTGTGTGTGTGTCTCTGGTAATTTTTTTCGCAAACAAAAACTCAAAAACTATTTGTTCAATTGTTTTTAAATTTTGCACACATAAACTAGGGGTAGAGGCCAAGAACTGAAAAGCTTTTGGTAAACATCGGACCATTAGGGGGGCTCTGGGGGGGGAGCAATATTTTTTCTTTCATAACGTATAATTTTTTTTTTATATATTCAGAAACTAGACTTTCTCCCTAGTAAAATGATTATATAATATTAGTACCCTAATTTGTTATAAATTTGTTAAAAAATTATTTAAATTTGAAAAATTAGCATAGAAACAGAGCAAAATCAAAACAATTAAAACAAACGCATTGCGTGATTTCTTTGAACATAGGGTGGACAAAGTTGTGAGCTCGGCTTAATCCGACCCTTTATTTTTAAACCAATTAAAATAATATTAGTTTTCAAAGGTGGCGCCGAAAGAAGACCTCACTTATTTCTGTTCAGTTCATACGATGGTTGCACTTGGTTATTTTCGACACGTACCTCCGTGCACAGCAGCGATCAATCACTGACCCATGTCATCCGCGCAGCTCGCTCATAATTCAGCGCTATTAGTGCGTTTATCATAACCGGTTCTTGCAATGAGAATTTATTTCCGAAATGAATATTTAACATGAAGGCGGTGCGATCAAGTGGGAGGGGGTGGGGGTGTCCGATCTGCTCACCTGTCCCACCTGGAGCAGCTCACCTGCATCAGAGCCCCCCGTCATAAAACGACACTCGCCCATGCCAATTGGTACCCGGGGTCTGGTTCCTCCAAGATACCCTAGAATTTATTTGATATTAAATTGGATCATTTCCGAGATAACATTTAGTTAGTGGCTTCGATAAATGATAGTGTATATTGTTGATTTGAAAAATAAATACAATTTCTGGTCGATCTTAATCTTGATAGCGGCTACTTAATATCGGGTCTGTAGTAATAATTTAATCCAATTTCCTTTAAATAAAATTATAAAAAAAAATCGACCCTTAATAGAATCATTTTAAAAGGAAAGGAACATAAACTTTGAAACTTCCTGAGTAAAAAAAAAAAAGAATTTGAACAAATTCTTTCGAAGGCTTATAAATTTGAACTGTCTGTATTCCGACTTATTTAATTAGATTTCATAATTTCTTTTCTTTGTTCTTAAATTTTACCGACATTACAAATTAAAGATGTGACTGGTCTGGTCCGTCACACAACCTAAAAAGATGGATAGGGGAGGAAAACTTTATTGCCTTAGGCGAAGTAGAAGTTAATTTACTCAAGTAATTAGCAGTAATCCAAATCCTCAAGATATGAGCTCCTGAATGTGATATATCGAGAAAAATCTGATGGGACTGGTCGCATAGCACACAACTTTCTCTTACACTTCAGCAAGAGAAAGTTGTGTAATCTGCTTATCCCACCAGGTTTTGTGTCGAGATATATTTAGTTTCCCATTGCACATTAGTTCCAAACTTGACCACTTGCATTTCAATAAGTAAAAATCTGAAATACATCAGTAAAGTGTAGTTCAAACAATTTTCATTGATATACTTTTTAAAGAGCATCAAAAAAATAGTTGATTTTTACTTTCTCTCACCTCTATATATGTTAAATATATAGAGAGAGAAAGTATTGGATTCATGTCAAAAATTCGATGTCGAGATTTTGACGGATATACACGTTTTGAGGTCCCCTGAATCCAAAAAAGTAGTTTTTGCGACATGGTCTGTCTGTGTTTCTGTGAACAAAATATCTCAAGAACGGAAAGAGCTAGGAGATTGACATTTTATATTTAAGTTAAGCACCCCCATGGGACGTGACAAAAGCTTTTGAACAAAATCAACCAAAGAGTACTAGTACTTTACTGATTCAGTGTTAATGTTCTCATTAGAAAATAAATTATCGAAACGAATTAATCACAACACCTCTCAAGAATAACTGAATAGTGGTTGGCTCTGAAGATGGTCCCAAAGGTGACCGAAACTTCAGTCCTGGCTCCTGAGTGTAATCAATAAAAGAAATAATAATCTTCTTAGCTATTTTTATAAAACGTTCTTCCACGAAACCATTGGTCCCAAGCTTTTGAATTAAAAATTATTAATTTGAAACATCAAATTTTTAAAATTATTATGCTTTTCGTTCGGTTAAGAGAACGAAGATGGGAACTTTTTTTTCCAGAAACAATAAATTTTCTAAGAAAAAAATTAGAATATTTTCTTCTTTACATTATTATTTCAATGATTCAAGGCCACAATAAAATTCTCTTAAATGACACGTTAGAAACCCTATTCTCAGGGTGTCATTAAGAAAAAAAAAAGATAGGAGCCTAAATTTTATTTTATTTTTTTCATTTGACTAAGTTTAAGACAAATTTAGAAATAATGATTAGACATTTGTATTTCTAAAGAACTACTATAATATATACAAAAAAATATTTTGATTATGTCATTTCATTCATACCTTAAGCGAAATCATAAATGGCCTTATAAAAAAAAAAAAAAAAACTAAAAGGTAAACAACTTTTCAAGTATTTATTATAATTAATATTTTCACTATTTAATATCTGCCTACGCTTTTAAATTTTGTTTCCTCCCACATTATAATTGAGAGATTTAGGATGTTGACATTGTTAACATTGGTTTTCTTTTGTGTGAAAATTAAAAATTCCATTTGGATACCAAATGGCTTAAATAAGAATACCTGGACCCCCAATGGATATATTTAAAAATAACGAGTATCGTTTAAAGTCTTAAATGGCCTAAGTTGCTGAAAAAGACTGTGTGGATGTGAGTGTGAATGGGAAAAAAGTGTGAGTGTTAAAAAAAAAAAAATTGCCAAGAATCGATTTAAGGTAATCCAGATAGTCCGATGATTTTATTTAAGTCATTGGGATACCAAATGGCTTAAATAAGAATGCCTGGACCCCAATATATATATTTTCACGTAGATTGAATATTAGGCTGGGATGAGTAGAGTAAAGGGGTTGGAGAATAGTAACCAGCAAATTTATAGCTCCACCTGACGTCCTTTTATTTGGCAGATATTTCGATGCGTAGAACACACATCATCTTCAGTGCCGCGAGGATATAGTAGGTGGGCTTAGTCTATTTATATCAAATGCCTTAGGGGCGTTATAACAGAATTTCTGTTATGGACACAGAGCGGTCATCAGCTTAGAGAAGGCACCTCCGTTATGTATAACGCCCCTAAGGCATTTGATATAAATAGACTAAGCCCACCTACTATATCCTCGCGGCACTGAAGATGATGTGTGTTCTACGCATCGAAATATCTGCCAAATAAAAGGACATCAGGTGGAGCTATAAATTTGCTGGTTACTATTCTCCAACCCCTTTAAATATATTTTCATTTTGACTTTCTTGTTAAAATAGATCTCGGCTGAAACTTTTGATTTTATTTTTAACTTATTCTACGGAAGTTAATTGATAAAATCTAAGTTTTTTGTTTGTTTTTTTTTGTTTCTATATCAGGAATGGCTACATAATAATGTGTGCGTTTTGTCTACATTCCCTATAAACTACATGTTAAATTTCATTTTTTTAATAATTAATTACACGATAACCCTACGACAGATCTTCTTCAAAAAATTATTTTATACGTATGGGATAGTAACTAATAACATATTAAAAAATTAGCTTTTAATCTTTATAAGTGCCTTAGAGTCCGAACAGCCTTAATAAAGAAAAAATATTTTTTTTTTCTTTGACCTATCTGTTATAAAATTAGTAAAAGTGTGTGTGAGACAGAATTAAAATCTGCGAATCTATTCCAATTCATTAGAAACTTAATTGCAAAATTAACACTCAAGTGTTATTTTTTAAAGCATTTTAGAATATGGAATTTTTAATTAGAAAATATATTAAGAACTTTTAAAATTTTTCAACTTGTAATCGTCGTTTTACGGTGTGTTAAAGATAATGTAACTAATAAATTTTTATTCTCAAATAAATTTCTTAATATGAATATTTTTAGATAAAATATGATGTAAATTGGACAGAAACTGGTTGCAAATATAAATCTTTAAAAGATAATGAAAATATTTATAAAAATTAAGGTTGTGATTTTAATAATTTTTTTTATTAATAAAAAAATATTAGTAACTAAGGAATTAGGGCTTCATTTTAACGCAATTATCGTCTATAAATAACAAAAGTACAGTGATTGCTACTGTACCTATCAATAATAATAAAACGGTACTGATAAATACCGCCTGAAATATAAGCATCTATTATTATTAGTTAGTTATTATAAATAGCTAATAGGTAGGCAAACAAAATGACCTATTCCAATGGATTCAACATTAAATTTCTGTTGAGATTTTCGAAGTCAGGCATGTACAGTGAACGCCAAAGTTAAGTCCCACCCATGCGTTTTCTATTTGTGATTATTTCATTGTTTTTATAAAAGAAAATGAAAATCTTTATTAGAATTTTTCTAGGTTTGAACCTTTAAAAAATATGTAATATTTTTTTTAAAAACAATGAAATAATCATAAGTAGAAAACGCATGGGTGGAACTTAATATTGTCCTTCACTGTACAGTTGTTAAAATAAATTTCCTTATCAATTAACAACACAGAAAGAAAGCATCTAGCATTGGAACACTTAATATAACGATTCATTAGCAAGTTTGTCATGCCTGACGAACGAATTTAAACACTCCATAGCATTGTTAATAAATATCAATAAATAAAATAATTCCCTTAAGATAAATTTCATTTTAATATAAATTAATAAATGATCAGAGTGTATACAGAATAGGTGTAGCCAGGGGAAGGGGGTTTGGGGGTTCAACCCCCCCCCCCCCATGGGACCCAAACCATGACTAGATATTTAAGCTTTATAATACAGGGTAAGAGAAAGTAAAATATAATAATTTACTCTTGCTAAAAAAAAAAAAAATGATATACGGTATAAATACCCTAAAATAATCTTAAGTTTTTCAAATGTTTGAAAAAACTTTCTTGAAACCCCCATTAAAAATTTCTGTCTACGCCAATGGTATACAGTATTAAAATTTCTAGAAGAGACAATATAAAAAAGCCTCCATTGCATTATGACCATTTTTTCATCCATGCATCATGACCATTTTTACCCCTTCTTTTGAAAATGTAGTGATAATAAGGTTTTAGCTTATAATACTCATATAACAATATTAAAAGATGGGGAGTGATAATTCTAAGAAACATTTTTAATTAATGTGGGTGGGTTCCGCCTACTACAGCACCTTGACAAAGAAATTTTGTTCCAAAGTAATCTTTCTGACTCATCAGATGATTGAACCAACCTCACTCTAATTCCGATTCCTCATTCCCTCCAGAATATTTCAAATGCCCGGCGAATTCTTGCAAAGACTTTAATTAATGGTTTTCTTTAGAAAATAAGGATTTAAACTGTTTTGCGTAGGCGTAGTAATTTTCCTGAAGCCCTTCAATCTACTTTCATCTCGATTTCTAAGCACTTTTTTTTCGCAAGCACTATAATCCAAATAAAACAAGATTTGACCCATTCAAAAAGACAGTATAATTATATCCATTCTCTTTCCAGAATTTTAAGCTCGTTTTCTTTTTATAATTAGAAGCGGCAAATGCTAACATCTCGATCAAAATTTTACCCGATCCGTGATAATTCATTCTTTGCACTTTAGCCTTCTAGTAGCAAGCATGAATTATACTCAATTAAAGATCAATTGTAAATTTCCTAAAGAACTCATAAATACCGCTCTCTATCTGAATATACGACCGGTCACTTGTAATAACTCATCTAAACTAATATCATATTTGTAAATTACCGCGTAAAATACGACTCTTGTAGCTTATAAAGTTACAAACGCAACGGCACTTCTTGCCCATGTTTCCAATTTATCATGTGCTTCTAGCTTGTTTATAGCAAGGTACAATGTACTCTCGTGATGCAATAGCTTATCGCACCAGATCAAACTTCGAGATGCATTAATACAGTATTAGTAAGATGAATATATCGACAGTGAGAAATTTGTTTTCCCCTGTTCATTGTAACGTATGATTAAGAACACTTGACTGGATTGGCTGGGTTCAAGGAATCCCCAAAGCTCTCGATTGCAGAGTATCGCATTGTAATAAATCTCTTTTTCCATGAACTCATTAGGATTTTGTTCCTTGAGCAAGCAACCTTTACCAAAGACTACATCTAGATTAATTGCTTTATTTAATGAACAAATCTAATTTTATAATTTATTATTCTTTCGAATTAAAGAAAAATTTTTGATTCTTTAGCTGGTCTCAAATAAATTCTTCTTGAAGATTTAAAGACCTGCCGCAGGATAGCAAGCAAATTGGACATGATTTAGATGGGACCATTTATTTATCTGATTGTGATGGGGCTGATAATTTACCAAATAGAATATATTAGACATATATTATACAGAAGGGGATGAAAAAAAAAACGATTTGCTCTTTTGAACTTCAAATTTGCCATTATAAAGGTACTATAATTTATTACTTTCTTTTTACAATAGACTGACATTTGAGTTAAGGGAGAATCTCTTCATTATTTCAAATTTACTGTAAATTGAATTCGGACCAAGTTGTTAGTGTTGCGTGCTCCCACTCACCAGACACCTGCCGGCCCTTGAGACCTATAAAAGTGCATCCTGGCGCGACGGCGAGCACCCGAAAACACTTTTACACTCCGCCGCGCTCTAACAAAAAAATTAAATCTAGGTCGGGCTTTTTATGAGATAGGAAACATCCCTAATCTTGATATATCATCTTGAACCCTGCTAGATTCAAATTAGAAGACAAAATAATTAGAAATGTTAGAAAAGGGTCCATTTTTTTTTTGCAGCTCCGCCTACACAGAAGAAATAAAAATCATTAAAATAATAATGTTTGAAAATTGGATTTTTTTTTTTAATCAAACAGAGTAGAGGTGAGGGGTTGAATTATTAAATAAGGCCGGCTCGAAAAATTTTAAACAATTTATTATCGTTAGCACCCTAAAGAAATAATATGGGGCCATACAAGTATATTACATAATCAAACTATTGACCTTTTTGGTCTTCTTGTATATATTAGCATTTCATATTTTCCATTTTTTTTTTTTTTTTTTTTTTAGGAAATAAGGGCCTTTTTAGTTTTTTCGATTAAAAATCCTAAACTGAATAATCTGTTCCCCTCTCTCTTGTTAGCAAAAATAAACAAATCAAATGATACCCCTAGATCTCTAGGTCGCATTCGTAATAACTTGAAAGATAATGAAAGAGTAATGATGAAAAACATATTTCATTTTTTATAATAAAGAGAAAATTTAATCAGACAATCCAGATTTGTTTTAAAATCAAAGATGGATTAAAAATATTAGAAATTTTCTTACTCGTGAATATTTTTAAAGAATCAATGGCCTATTCAGTGGGAAGAGCTCCATTAGAATATTCAGGCACTTAAGGGAGAAGGAAATTGATACAATATAAATAAAAGAAAGGGCTTTCACAATTGTCAGATAGGGTAAGTCGCGGTCGTCATCCATGTACTGAGCCCCTGAATGATAAGCTTTAAGCTGCACTTATTTTATTAATTTTTACTATTTCCTTTTAGCTTTATGATCTATTATTTCATTAGTTTGTCGTGCGTCCACTGATTTAGATTTTCATATACACTTGTGAATGATGTGACCTAGAGAATGGCCAACCCATTGTAAAGTCTGACTCCTAAATATGCATATGGAACGGAAAAAATGCCAGTAGGCCTACCATCTCGGGTTGATCGTATTCACTAACCACAGCCTGAGGAGATATTTCCTTATATCTTCTTCCCTAGCCTTAGGCTGAACGCACACCAATTGAGCAAAAACGCTCTTGGACAAAAAGTTTTTGACTAATCGTGCCTAAAACTGTTTTTTCAATGCTTTTCTTTGGGTAAACGCACACCATGGAGGAAAACACAATTGAGCATGATTCGACATCATTGAACAAAATGTTTTGTCATTGAGCGTTTTTGCTCAATAGCCGAATATTATGTCCAATGCCAACGCACACCGATTAGGCAAAAACGCTCAATGACAAAACACTTTGTTGAATGGCAAAACATTTTGCTGAATGACAAAACATTTGACTAATCGGTGTGCGTTCAGCCTTATACCCATAGTGTGGAGTTGGCATTGAGCAAATGGCGGAATGGGTTTTTTGCGACCGAGAAGTATTCAAACAGGACGGCCCGTCCCAAGGCCTGTTGAAAATATATATAGAAGGAAGGAACTGACATATAAAGAACTGAAGGACTGCCAGTCTCAGCTTGGGTAGCTCGTGGTCGCCATCCACAAGATGTGGGTTCGTCCCTGAGTAAGGCAGATATATCCATCCCTACATAAATGTGAATATTTGTAATTTCAAATTTATTTCCAACTCGTAGATTGCGACTGTTTTGTTAATGGTGGCGGACCGATTGAGCGAAGAGGTACAGCGGGCGTAGTCAGTTGAAAGGGAGCAATGAGAGAAAGGAACAGAGCTTTTTTATTTATTATCACAATGATTTGTTATAATATACGAACCTTTAAATTTTAGAACATGGTGAAAGAATTTGTTTATCAAACTCGGTGAATCACAATCGTGAGATTCACACGCTGTGAGTCCAAATTAATTTCCATAAAGTGTTTTAATTTTAATCGAACGCTTGACTGCCTGCTGCGTTCCTGCACAGCATGATCCACGGAGGCTCAGATTATGATTATATAGCCTGGTTGGCCAAGTGCTCAGCACTCAGCTCCTGTGGGCGTCGACAGGCGCCTCGCCGTCGTTGGTGCATCTGATTTATCGCCCATCTCGGCACATGGTGCCTTTTCGTTATAAAACCGACGTATAATGACACGTTGCCTATCCCGATAACCTATATATGTATGTATGAATGCATCAAAAATTTTATTTCAATAGAGATATATGTTCACATGTCGATATGAAGATAATGAAGTCATGTAAAAGCGAGTGCATTAGTTTTTATCTGAAGCATACAAACAGCAATTTATTAATAGATATATTTATGGATAAATATTTTTCTCTATTTAATAAATAGAATTCTTTAAGAAAAAAATATTTTTGGCCGACACATGTCATTTCATTTCCTTATTAAATCTAAGGATATATTTAAGGTTATATCTTCTTTGATCTTGCATTTTTTGAATAAATTAATTAAAATATATACTGTACTATAAAAATTTTCATTCCATTTTTTTTTTAATCTAAATATTTTCTTATCGACGTTCTAATTAGTAAAGTGTCTAACTCCATTTTTGTTTATTTTTCAGGAGAGCCAAAAAACATTTCATTGTCATTGTTAGAGCCATTAGGCTAAATGGAACTTTTTGTTTCGGTGAAATGGATTTTATCATGACAATCTAATTTGCAAATTTACGTACCGAGTAAAAATGATCGAGGGATCCACACATCCCAGCTAGTCTGCATAGTGAACCTTTAGAGCCACACATTCTTCTGGTCATTTTCGATCTACTGTGTCCCTGGTGCAGGCGTGTGGATCTCTGTGTGTCCCTGGTGCGGGCGTGTATATCCCTGTGTTTCTCTGAAGGTTCACTATGCAGACTAGCTGCGGGCGTGTGGATCCCTCATATTTAATAATTTTTACTCGGGCAATCCAAAAAATAAATTATATTTTTTTATGAGGATGTAGTATATGGGCAGCCAAGGCGAAAAACAAAATAAAAATCTATTTTTTGTCGACATTTCGAGTGCCGATATTCCACATCCTCATATAATATCCATCCCATTAATAAACAACTAGTTAATATATTTTTTTATTCTTTATTTAAAGTCTTTTTCGGCATTTATGGCCATTTAGACCCCGTCCCTATTTATTTAAATTGATTGGTAGCCAATTCAATTTAAATAAATTTTTGTCGAATGAGACAAGATGCGAACTTGCGACCCTTGGTACAAATGGCCAGCTATCCACTACACCAAGGCCCGAGGGCTAAATTATATTTATGGAAAAAATGTGAATAAATTTTTAAATTTTATATGTGAGAATATATAAAAAAAATAATCGTGCTTCTTGGTGTTATATAATATTAGTGACTCTCCTTAGCAGAGAGCCATAAATATTGCTTTAACATAATCAAGGCTTATTCGTTGGAGTGTCTATCTTCTTTTGAATCTTTTGTGCCTGGATGACACTCCTCTAAAAGAAGAATCAATATTTATTTGTTACTGATTATTGATATATGTAAACAAAGGATAACATATGTGCTTAAATATCTTTTATATCAACACGGAACTCTCGAAAATTATAAACGAATATAAAGAGGAAGGTATTATAATGATTATTTAAATTATTTTTATTCTATGAATTCAAGCAAACCTATAATTTAAATTCAACCTTTGAAATATTCTAAAATGAGAATAATGGGCCGTTTATTAGCAAGGGACTGACTCTGCGGCTTGAAATCTTTTTTGTAAACATGAACCTTTAATAGCTACTGAATAGAAAATGGTGATGAATTTTGGTTAGGAATTATTAGGGGATGATTGCTGTTTTTTGTTTTTTACCCAACCAGCCAGTGTCCAATTATTTAATAGCCTTAAGTCTGCGGGAGAGGAGAACTCTCCTTTCCTTTTCTCTTTTTTTTGCCCCAGGTAATAACTTGCTTGGGTTGCGTGGGCGGACCTTTGCAAGTGTTCAGGTGATGATCCTTCAACATCGCCTGAGGATATATTGAGATTTGCAAGCACTCAGTGTCTGTCAGGGATTTCTAACTGTTCGACAGTACAGGTTACCCAACAAATAATATCTGACCACTAAATTAAGAGTTTTAGATACAAACTAATCTCGCCTCATTAAAAGTATTATCATATTATTTATAATTTAGCAAATTATAAATAAATAAATTAAATTATTTCTAATAACTTAATCAGTGGCGTCATTTGGAGGGGACAGGGGGCGTTTGCCCCCCCCCCCCAAGGGCTCTGATTTTTATAAAATTTTATATTATTCTAAATAAAATACCGTTACTCCAAAATACATCTAAGAGTATACAAACTGAACAAAATTAAACAATTAAATTAAATATGTTTTGTCGAAATTTGAGTACTTATTTGTAAGTAAATTAAAAAAAAAAAATGTTTGCCCCCTCTCCCCCCCGCCAAGAAAAAGTTGAAATGGCGCCACTGCACTTAATCCCTTTCCATAATTTTAAAAAGAGATTTTGAAATTTAGATGTTTTTTTTTTTATTTATTTAAGGGGAACTCACTTGGACACTCAACGAAAAGTTTTTTCGGATACCGAACTCTTACCCCCTTCTGTGGTCCAGTGTGTAATTTTCCCCCTTAAAATCGCGGTTAAATTAGAATATGTTGCAAAAAATTTATTTAAAAATTTAAAAAAAGCAGAGCTTTTTCTTAAAATTTCAGCCTATGTATTGAGGTTTTTAAGAAGCGTTTTTAGAATACCGAACATATTTGGGGTACGGCTTCGATTTTCCTAACGAAAATATATTCATACAATGCTTTAAATGATGAACTACCACCTCTAGAAAATTTCATGGCTCTTTCGAGTTATTTAGTCATACGGTTTTAGGTTACCGCCCATAATGGAGGGAGAGCTGCGATTTTTAGAACGAGAAAGATGGACCACTATATAAATAGTATTGCAATAGATATATCATCAGAAAAATCATTACTGATGGGACTTTAGCTTAACTATAATATTATGGATAAGTCACAAAAGATTTGGTCCAGTGGAAATTTGGAAAATCGTGTTTAAATATATGTCGACACAAAAAATTTGGTGTGACAGGCACAGAACACAACTTTTAATTGCCGAAGGAAAGAAAAAGTTGTGTGTGCTGTACGACCAGTCACACCAAAAATTTATGAGATTATTTCTAACAATGTTGGCACCTTTTAATTCTTTTGCTTGAGTCTATTAGCCGCGGCTTAGTATATATTAATATTTATATTCTGATAATTTTATTGTCTTTGATAAATATCTGCTCAAGCTCATTCAATTTATTGTCCAGTCCCAGGCTAGTCAGTCTGGATAAAAGATTGTAAATAGGGACCCAAAAATAGCCCAAGTCCAAGGCAGGTGTGCAATAAAAGCGATAAAATAATCCTCAGGGACAAATCAGACATCATTATAAAATAACTGTTGTCAATTCAATTTGATAATTTATTTAAGCTATCTATTTTCTATACTGGAATTCGAATAAAGTATTATTACCAGCTCTAGCTTATCAAAATTGATGTAAACTCAAATGATCATTTATGTTAACAAATATATCTCAATAAAGAAATTTTTCGGTTACGGTGTGAGAGAAATCAAAAATCTATTTTATACTGAATCATTGGAGATATACTATTTATCAAGTTCCTTTGTTCAATCGGCATTAATTGATTTCTCCAGTGCAAAGTGCAACACAACAATACGCTAATAATCTAATAATAAACAATAAAAAAAAAATTTGAAAAAGAAAATAAAACGAAAAACGTTTTTCATTTTTCTAACGATAGTAAACATCATGTGATGAAGGATTCCACTGTAAGCAAAACGGAATTATAAATATTTTAAAAATAATGACTTAATGTTTGTTCAATTTATTCTTTTAAAGAAGTTTCACTTACTACTTAAGAATACTAACAATATTTAACAAGTAATGTTTTTTCAAAGGTCAACAATTAGATTATTTGAATTTTAAATAGTTTATTTTTTTAAAGTAGTCCCTATTGTTTATTTGAAAATATTCTGTCTTGAATAATAAGCACTCACTCAAAGTGACATAAAGCCTAGTCACTCATATTATTCCTAGATATATGAACAAGGAATATTTTATCAGCTACTGCAGAATAATGTATAAACATCCGTATTAAAATCCACCATGCTTATCGTTATGAATAAAAATCTGATGTACTGTTTTCCTCATATAATGGTTACACAGCACACAACTTTCTCTTACCTTCGGTAATCGAAAGTTGTGTTCTGTGCTTGTCACACCATATTTTTTTGTGTCGAGATATATTTAGTTTCCGACAGGACGATACATTCGAATTTCAAGATGTAAAATTTATAAAAATGGAAAAATTTTTATATTCTGTTATCATGACAACCATTTCTCCTATCTTTCCTATGAAATACAAGAGTAAAGTGTACTTCAAACAATTTTCAGGGCAAAATGAGAATATACATTTTAAAGAAAATCTAAAAAAATAATTGATTTTTGAATTTTAATTAAAATCTTTGGAGCGAATTTTTACTAGTACTTTTTGGCCGATTTTGTTCAAAAGCTTCGTGTCACGTGCCAGGGGGTGCCTAACTTAAATATAAAATTGCATCCTCATAGCTCTTTTAATTCTTGAGATATTTTGTTCACAGACACACGGACAGACCATGTTGCGAAAACCACTTTTTTGGACTCATGGGACCTCAAAACGTGTAAGGGAGATCGGGACTAGTGTCAACTAGCTATGATTTTTTTTTTGGGGAGTGTATCAAGATTTTTTCTTAAGTAAATAAACCATAATATACTTTGGTCTATTTTACGTTATCATTGATAGTTTAGATAGTACATTTTTTTTTTTTTTTTTTTTTTTTGAAAACTTTTGCAAATGTGCCAACTTGCTTCTATTATGGGATAAGTTGACACAGTACGTGGTTTAAGTTGACACTTTATGATTATATGAGGAAAACAGTACACAGACTAATTCAAAACACCGTTGGTTTAATAATATGTATATTCATAAATTTGGTTGTTGAAACACTGTTGCTTCAACTTTACCATTCCTACTGCTTCTAGCATTGTTTGACGTTTTTGCTACAAATAATAATAATTAATATTTGAATACCAGAGGAGTATAACGTAAATATCAAATTTTTACCTCGTAACTCTTTTTATTATTGAGATATTTTGTTCACACAGACAGACATAACAATTTGCGGGATCCACTTTTTTTGGAATCAAGGAACCCTAAAACGTGTATATCCATCAAAATCTCGTCAGGAATCCAACACTTTCTTTCTATATATTAACACATATAGGTAAGAGAGTTTATATTATCTTTATATATATAATTCTTCTGTACGTGTGTATGTGACTGAACTCCTCCTAAACGACTGAACCAATTATGATGAAATTTTCTGTGTATGTTTGTGAGAGTCCCGGACAGGTTTTGTTTCACAAATAACAATAAGTAAATGAGTAATTAACCGTTAAAATAAGAAAAAAATAAAAATTAGGAGAAATAGTTGCCATGGTAACAAAATATAAATATTTACCCATGTTTACGATTTTTTTATTTATTTACATTTTGAATTCTAAAATATCGGCGTAAATTTTTTGTCTGTGTACCGGGAGAGTCCCGGAAAGGATATGATTCACAAAAAATCTTAAGTTCATGAATAATTAACCGTTAAAATAAACTCTATATATAAAAATGAAAAGGGAAAATGTATGTACCGGTATGTATATAAGCCGAAGGCGAGCAAGGGGGTCCAGGGGGCGCAGCCCCCTGGCTAGACGGAAAGCCCCGCCGAAGGCGGGGCTTTGCGTCTAGTCCCCACCCCATATATATAAATATATAAATATCAGGAGTTGTTCGGAAAGTGATTATTTGGAATTCATTTTTGCTAAAAAAAATTGAACTGGCAGACTAATCGGCTTTAAAATAGTCGCTTAATCAAGTTAAACAAAGTATATTATTCATCTAATTAACATTTCATATAAGACTATACTTTGTTCAATAAAAACAATATAAAAATGTCGCGTTTTTGATTTTTTTAATTTAATGGTTGATTTCTTGAATGCGATAAAATTTATATATTTTATTCAAATACCCGGATCTAAAAAGCACTAATAATAAATAATTGTTTGAAAAACAAGTTTTTTTATTGTGTGGACTCAAGAAATATTTTTCATTATTTTTAACAAACTTGATTAATTTGAAATTATATCCAGGATGTTTGTAAAATATTTTAACAAAATTTATTAACATTTTTTAATAAATTTGTATCAGTCTAAGAAATAATTCAAGCTCTATTTTCTCTTCCTTCGGACTACTAATGACACAGGCAGTAAAAGAAAACATAATATAAACAATAATTAATATAATTACTGAGTATATTATATTATTTTGCAAAGAAAATAATATACCAAGTTTAGTAAATTACATTCTTCAGGTTTAGATGGATGAAGGGCCTCCCAAAAGAACCAGTCTCTCAGGTAAGATCTATGTAATTATTAAACAATTTTTTTAAGTGCTTGATATAAAGCAAATATAATTTAAGTGACATCTCAAAAAGGAAAATGTCAAAAATAACAAAATTTTCTTTTCTTTATTTCCTTAATACAGGAAAGGGATCTGTGAAAGAAAGGGGAAACCCCTACTATCAAAACATAACTAGAAATCGCCAGAAACACATCAGAAAAATGTTAGAGAATATAGTAATGCCGATTTTTTGATTAGGGTTTTTTTTTCAGACATTTGCCCCGGTTGCACGATATTGGCAAAATCTCCATTTGGCAAATATTTACGGTCAAAATTAGTTATTTAATTAATTGATGTTGTACCAGGTCTTATATTGTTTACTTGAGTAACTTTTGAATTAGTTCTGATAGTAAATCCTTTTTGATGGAGTTTTTTTTTTTTTTTACTCTTATCGGCATCTGAGACCATATAGATTTTAGCCATGGGGGGGGGGATTTTCTCTCAAGGGGGGTTGATACAGTTAGGTAAATATATTAAAATATTTTTTTGATTTTTTTAATTTTTTTATTCAGAGGGTTATTTTTTAGTGCTGTTGAGTTCATAATAAAATTAGAAATGTATGAGGTAAGATAAAATAGCATACAAAAAAATATATATACATTTATTTATATATGTATAGGCCTACTTAATTTTAAGAAATCTTGTATGTAGCTCTGATAAAAGCTATTGCCGAAATGATATCGATGTCAACAATTGAAAAAAATAACGCTCTTAATAAAAATATTGGAAAAATCAAAATTTTTTTTTAATTTAGGCCTACTTACCGAGCTCAATCAAAAAGGATCAAAGAACAGAACTATTTCAAAATTTTTTTCGAAAATATTTTAATTTCCTGTCTTTCTCGCAAGTTATAAGGGGGAAAATCAATATGCTTGATTTTTTTCTACTAGGAGCTTTATATTTTATATAGAGCTACTAATAATAAATTATTATTATTGTTTATTTAAATTTACCCAGACCCAATATTAAAAAAAATGATATTCTGATTCTTATCAAGAAAATTTATTTTTAGCTGAAAGATAACATGTCTTATAATTCTCTCTCTCAATTTTTTTTTTTTTTTTTTGCTCTCAAACTTGAACTGAGAACAAGAAAAAACAAGCTGTGAAGGATTATCAAAATTAAGAGCTCGCGCACCCTCCACCTGCTCTTTAGGGCCTTGAAGTTCATTAAAAATCTGAAAGGCATTTAGATTGGCTTGCGCACCAAAATTCATTAAGAAAAACAAAAAAAAAAAAAAAAAAAAATAAAGATGAATGGGTTCTCTTAATCAAACCAACGAAATTTTAAATATTTATTTTATCCTCTGATTTTTGCTGTTAATAAGATTTATTTGTTGAGCTAAGATTTAGAATTATATAGGCTTATATTTTTATACAACAATATTGTTCCTAAAGAACTAAAAAAATATAGAAAGTATATCAATTCAATTGAAATAAACTTTTGTCGCATGGGATGGGAACCGCTAGCCCGAGAGGCCAACATTCTACCACAGTGCTAAGGGGGCTTAACAAATGTAAAAAGGCCCTCGGGGTTTGGTGTAGAGGTTAGCGTGCTAACCTCGTATACCAAACGTCGCGGGTTCGGACCCCAGGCAGTACGATGATTTTATTTAAGCCATTTGGATACCAAATAGCTTAAATAAGAATGCCTGGACTCCATATATGTATATTAAATCAATAACGGTTATCGTAAATGTCTTAAATGGCCTGTTTGCCGAAAAGACAGGGTGAATGTGAGTGTGAGTGTGAATGAGAAAAAAGTGTGAATGTTAAAAAAAAAAAAAAATGTAAAAAGATAAATTTGATATTTAATTTATTCACAAGTAGCCCTTGTCTTCAATAGAAAATCTCTCAATAAAAATGACTCTAATTGTGAATATTGTATATAAAGACATTATCTTACTTTCTCTAACCCTATATATGAAATATATAAAAAGTATTACTATCATGTCAAAAATTCGATGGCCATATTTTGATGGATATTTATGTTTTGAGGTCCCCTGAGTCCAAAAAGGTGGTTTTCGCGACATGGTCTGTCTGTCTGTGAACAAAATATCTCAGAAACGAAAAGAGCTAGGAGGTAAAAACTTTATATTAGGCACCCCTCCAACGGCTTTTGTACAAAATAGGCCAAAAAATACTAGTACTTTACTAATGTACTTTTTCGATTTTCTCAAAATTCGATCCAACGATTTCGATTAAAATTCATAAATCAACTATTTTTTAGATGCTCTTTAAAAAGTATATCAGTGAAATTTTTCGAGGAAATTGTTTGAAGTACTAGTAATTTACTGAAGAGGAAGAATTAGTAGCTCAGCGCCATCTATGAATCGCGTGGAAGTTGGAACTTAGGAGCTAAGGGCAACTAAATATATCTCGACACAAAAAATCTGGTGTGACAAGCACAGTACACAACTTACTCTTACCGAAGGATAAGAGAAAGTTGTGTGCTGTGCGACCAGTCAGTATCCCCTGTCCTTAATAAAACTATCTCAATAAAAAAAAACTAAAATAATGTATATAAGGACATATATTTTTGTTTAATATAAAAAACAAAATAAGAGGGATTCATGGTTAATGGATTTAAAATATACGCCCCGTTTTGCAAAGAATAATAAATAGTAAATAAATTTTTTTTATGCCATAGGTCAGTATCTTTTCATCTCGTTTTCTCGATTCATGCTATAAAATAAATCTAAGCCAGAGAATCCATTCATACGTCTTTGGAAGGATTTGTCGCAACGGTGGTGCGTGGGAGTAGGCCTACATACAATCATGTTGCCACATTCAAAGTAGGTTGCAAAAATGGAGATTGTCAATAGAAACATTGAGCATACATAGTCAAAGTCATAAGTAACATGTATAGTGGTATACCGGGTAGCCTATATAAACAAATAATTCCACTGCCTTAGTAGTATATCTTTTCCTCTTTGACAATGAAATTTAAGACACTTTCACTATAAAGGTTTAGCATTTATATGAAAAATAAATAAGAAATGAGAATATAGGACGAGAGTAAATGAATGATAATTTAAATAACTCACTTAATCCTTCCCTAGACAATCCATAGTGTGCAGTTTTTCTCGTTGGAAGACCAACTCACTAATGAATTTTTAGATTAATTGTCTCATATCGCCTCTTGAAAGAATTAAGCATTTATTAATTTTTAGAATGATTTAACAATATCGCATGCTACAGAAGCTCTGGGGCAATTAATCAAAAAAATCTATTAATGAGTTTGCTTTCTAAATTAAAGGTATTATTTATTCAACTCATGTTAGCATGTTAGTTGTATGAATAAAGAGGGATTTCTAAGAGCCTCATAATCATATACCGGAAAAAACATTTACAAAAAGTTCAGAGCTCTCTAAAGCCCCCTATAAACAATCGAGCAACGAGCCAAGCAAAAACCAAAGACAGCTGAGCTTGGTTCAAGTGTGAATACTCCCCGAGCCGAACTTGCTCTACTTTAACCAGACATTCTAACCCAAAAAATATAATTTGCCTTTCCATACAAATTTTTGTTTTTTGAACACCATTGATATTTTAAATTAATGGATTTAGATTTTATGAGGTATTGCTCTTTTTCAGTCACCTGGGCTGTTCCTCGGTTACTCAGTTGGAGTAATCCTCATTTTTATGGGACATAGGCCACCTCAAATTGGGCCTTTTGTGTCTGTGGGGTAAGATCTTCTCCCACTTTCCTATCCTAAGAGGAGACATCGGCAATGTTGAATTATTTGAGGCAAGCTAGATTCGAACTCGAGTCGTGTGAGACTTCAGATCCTTAATCCACAACTTAGCCACTTGCCTCCTCATTTTAAATTCGACTTGTTCGGCGCTATAGACACATCTACACCAACCACAACCCGATCCGAACATTTCTTTGATGTTTGGTCAAAAAACCGACAACAGGGAGGAGGAGCAAACCCCGAGCATATCTTGCTTCTCTCTCGATACCAAATTTACAATTGGGTAGTGATTTTTATTTTTTAATTTCTTTCTGAGGCCATTTAGAGCCCGTCCATATTTATTTAAATTCATTTCACTCTGCAAAGGAAATTTTTGTTGAGTGAATGTAATATTTTACTAAATAAATAAATAAATTAGTATTCAATTCAATTGAAATAAATTTCTCGCCTGGTACAGGATGCGAACCCTTGACCTTTGGCTCCAGAAGCTAATGCTCAACCATAGGTCAAGGGCCAATTTTTTATTTAATTATTTAAATATAAGTATAATTCCCCTGGATGAAAATTTTCATGTTTATTTTTACAATCTTATTTTAAAAAATTTCAAATATTTATAAATGAAAAAACTGTCAATTTTCCCATGGGATCCAGATAACCTGGCAGGGCGCGAAATTCGCCCAAGGCAGCTAGTTTGGTTTAATTAACTCCAAACTGGAAATCAATAAATAGAATAATAATAACTTTCTTTATTAATAAAGACATGATCGAGAAAGCTAAATCACGAGTGGACATTTATTAATAAAAAAATGATAAATCGCCTTTTGAATTCGAACAAGGGCAGAGACCTCGAGTCTCCTCTTTTATTTCGAGCCGAACTCTTTATTTATTTCTTTCATGATTTATATTCGTCTGACAATTCTTTTCTTATTCATTTTGCACAAGAAATAAATAAATAATAATAATTTATCTCTTCAGTCAAGTTTACTCCTTCTGAAGTGTTAATTGGTTAAAAAAAATATTTTCATAGTCCTATTTAAGCACTAATCAAGTAATTTTATTAAAATAACTTTATTTTACCGAAAATTTTTGTTTAATTAAATTTTTTTATAAAATAAACAGTAAATATTGGAGTTGGTTCAATTACCAATAAATTAGAATGCTAATTGCGGAAATGTAAAAAAAAAATTTCAAATTAAAATATTCAAATTTAAACAGAATGTAAAAAAAAACATAAAAAGAAAAAGTAAGAATTTTCCTTTTAATTGGAGATTCGCTGACTACATGAGTAATAAATATTAATTATGTCTTTTGATAATTATAAGCGGGGAACTAAAGAGATGAACAAACCATCTAACAAATAAATATATTTATTATTCTCCCATATATTTTTGTTTTTTATTATTAATAAATTTTTTCCATATTATTTATTTATTTTTTTAATGAAAAGTTTAATAAATAAAATAATATTTTTGGAAATTCGACTGGGGGAGGGGGGCCATGGGACCAGCCAGCCTCCAGGGGCCTTGGAAGGCCTCATATTATCAATTCCTGGAGGGGCAGCCGTATTTTCAAATTTTTTTTCAAGTAACTGGCAGGCTTCTTCTTTTACTTTCTCTTACCTCTATATATATGTTAATATATAGAGAGAGAAAGTATTGGATTCATGTCAAAAATTCGATGTCGAGATTTTGATGGATATACACGTTTTGAGGTCCCCTGAATCCAAAAAAGTGGTTTTCGCGACATGGTCTGTCTGTCTGTGAACAAAATATCTCAAGAACGAAAAGAGCTAGGAGGTTGAAATTTTATATTTAAGTTAGGCACCCCAATGGGACATGACACGAAGCTTTTGAACAAAATCGACCAAAGATGTACTTTCAGTTTTTTTCGATTTTCTCTAAATTCCCTCCAACGATTTGTTTTTTTAATTCAAAAATCAATTATTTTTTAGATTCTCTTTAAAATGTATATTCTCATTTTGTCATTGAAATCTTCTGAAGACCACTTTACTCTTGTACTCCTTAGAAAAGATAGGAGAAATGGTTGCCATGGTAACAAAATATAAATATTTTCCCATACTTATAAATTTTACACCTTGAAAATCGAATGTACCGTACTGTCGGAAACTAAATACATGTCGACACAAAAAATCTGGTGTGACAAGCACAGCACACAACTTTCTCTTACTTCTAATCTTTTTTGTGCTTGTCACACCAGATTTTTTTTACTTGTTAGCTAAATTATCATTATTTTTTTTTTTTTTTTTTTTTTTAAACATTCACACTTTTTTCTCATTCACACTCACATTCACACACACATTCATACAGTCTTTTCGGCGACTTAGGCCATATAAGACTTTGACGATAACCGTTGTAGATAATATATCTATTGTGGGGTCAGGCATTTCTATTTAAGCCATCTGGTATCCAAATGGCTTAAATAAAATCATCGGACTGCCTGGGTCCGAACCCGCGACGTTTGGTATAGGAGGTAGGCGCGCTACTTACTACGCCAAACCCGGGGGCATCATTATTTGACCTTTTCAATTTTTTTTTTACTTTTCCTTTTTTTTTCATTGTTATTCTATTCCCCTTGCATGTGCAGGCTTATAGTTATGCTACTGGAATGTATCACTTTTTTTAAAATCTATTTAATGATTACTCTGAGATAAAAATGTCATAAAAAAGATATTATTTTTAATAAATAACCCTAATAAAATTTGTTCATTGTTCTTCCAGCAGGGAAGGGAGCTCAATTGTGGATAATATCCTGTCAGTAAGGGAGCCTCCAGGGCAAGAGTTATGATCTTGGCTGGGGAAAGGCTTAAAATTCCTGCCGAGTCTCTTAAGCCCTTGGGGCTGTCAGGCCAATTTTATCAACCTCTGCCCTAATTTTATCAACCAGTGCACCCTAATTGCAATCTGCTTGAGGGCGGATAGGGTGGGGGAGAGAGAGTGGTTCCAGCAAACAACCTGCAACCAGGTAAATTCCTGCCACTGATTAATTTAATTATTTTTTTCCCGGCGCAAAAATTCATTCCACTCTTCACCGACACTTATTATGCAATTAAGACTTAGGCTTGATCTCATCCACATAGATGATAATTTAATGATGATGGCCGCCGGATCGTCTATTAAATCGAGAGTATCCATTTCTAGTGGGGTATGTCGCCGGGGGGCGGTATCTCAGGTATCTCATGTCCTGTGTGGGTTGAAATGGTGCTGGCAGGTGGCTCATGCCACGCACGTGGCTGCGTGACACGCAACCACTCCGCGCTCTGCAAACGTCTGTATGCAAATGCCACGCTGATTACTTATACAAACCACACGGCAATGGGGTGAAAATATTCATGTCAGATTTAAAAGAATTTTTGAATATTTATTCAGAGATTAGAATAATAATAAAAGGTAAGAATGGCCTTGATTTTTTAGATTTTCGAATAATAAATAATAATAAGAATAAATCGAATGTTAACAGATATACAATGTTAATTTGTATAAAGAGATTTGTTAAGAAAATTTTCACCAAAGGAAAATAGAAAAGTAGGCTACGAGTAAGTAACAAAATATAATGTCCTTAATCTAATTAGAATAAAAAATCTCTAAGGGCCGGTTGCATCAGTTAGGGTCAGTTAGCTGAATTATAGTTAGTTTGTAATACAGAAACCCTCTTCCGGAGGAACAAATCCTCTTTTGTTTGTGAAGATAGCAACTTCATAAAGACATCTTATAAAAATTATTAAAATTGAAATTAATTTAAATAAATATTTTTTTTTATCTCGCTCATTTAGCCTCACGCCATTGGGCCAAAACTTCTACAAAATTCTCAAATTAATATACACAGTACAAAATTAATACAATATAAAAACAAAACGAAAGCAAAATTAATACAAAAAAAGCAAAACAAAAGCAAAGAAATAAATATTATAATCTTAATCGTAGGAGTGGGTAGAATTGGTCCTACGATTGTTCATTTGGCACACCACAACTTTAATTATTATAATCTTAAATTGAAATAATTAATTCAAAAAAATTAAATTTTTTAGCAAAATTTAAAAAATTTTTCAAAAAATAAACAGATAGTCAATGCGTTAGCTAAAATTAGGAGAATATTCGTCTCGACAGAGGGAGTTGCCAACCCTCGAACATAGTACCAGTTTGGATATTAGAAAATATTCAAATAATCAACTTCAAAACCTTCTCTTTGACTCAACTTCCTTTTATTCTGGCCAATCAGCGCCCTGATAGGCACATACACACAGGGACACGAAGTCAGCCGCTAGTACTTTATATTATAGTATGATGATGATATGATATAATCCTGACTGACAAAATGAATAATAACAAAAAAAAGCGATAAATTGCTGATTGCTTATATCATGTATATTCGTGAAGTTTGGATGCCAGGCTTGTGTTTCTAATATAATCCCTTTGTTAAATCATAAACATAACTTTGGGCCTGAGCTAATTTAACAGAGACATTGGCTCTAATTCGCCATATATCTAGCTGAAATTACTCAAAAGTTAGGTTATCTGTTTAATAGCAAAATGGCGACGAGATCTGATGATAGCGGCCATAGCCTATAACATATTGTAAAATATATGACATATCATCATTTTATTGGTAAAGAAGTAGAATCCAAAGAAAAATAACAAATATATCTACTTCTTTTAACAATAAAATGATGACATGTCGTATATTTTACTATAAGAATAAAACTGAAGTGGATTTCTGCACTACAATAATAAACCATTTAGCTAAAAATCAACAAACTGACTCTAACTGATGCAGCCGACCCTAAAATAGCTAATCTAATTCAATAGATTTCGGTATTTTATTAATATTAATATATAAAATTTCTCATTCTTTACTCATGTCTCTTCAGAGTTATTATTATTGACTGATATGGTGCACCCCCTCTCCTGGCCCCGCCCCCATGAGTGTCAATTCATCAGTTGATAAAAAACTAAATATTTTCTGAATGGAAAAACACTTGTTTATACGATATGTCTACCTACATATTTTTATGAATTTTAATTTACTGTTTTTTTAAAGATTTTCACTATGTAATAATTAATTTAAAACAAAATAAAATCTGAAGGTTGGGGTCGGAGACAAATGCGTCATCAGAAAAACAACTTATATTTATATATTAAAAAAAAAAAAAAAACGAATTAATGAAAAATGTCCCAACTTTTTTTTCGAGTAGATGCACGAAATGTTTTTAGGGAGTGAGAAGTTGAAAGAGAGAAAAAAAAATCAAGAATAAATAGATCTTTCCCATGTTTCAATATTTCAATATAATACCTATCTATTTTTTATAATTTACACGAAAAGCGGTGAGTGTGTGTGTGCGTAGGTGGTCTGGCGTAGGTGGAGTGCGGGAGGGCATCGCGTGCTCGAAGGCTGTCTGCGTGATCGGCGTAGAATCGAGTCAAGTTTTTTTTTTATATTTTCCTTTTCTTTTTCTTTATTTATTTTTTTTTTTATAGATTCATTATCATAAGCCCCTCTGGAGAGTCCGGAGAAAGACGCCCTGTGGCTAAGAGGACCGACCCCCTTGCAGGCAAATTGACACCTGCAAAAATGCCCCTTGCAAAACAAATTTTAGTCTCTCCATCAGCATCTTTGATTTCCCTCAGGCGACATCAAACCTATCAGCTTTATATGTTAATAGGTGGAATATTTATTCGACCAAATTTAGGCTAATTTTTCTTTGCCTTATTGCAATGGCTAATAAAGTCTACAAGCCGAAAACATGATAAATTTTAGACTGACACTTGACTGTCAGTCAAAAAAATATAATAAATTTTTCCTTTTTTATAAACAATAGGGCTCTCGATCTTTAACCTAAATTTAAAAAAATCTGGTGTTCAGCAGATTTGCTGAGTAGACATATATTTAGTTTCTCCCGAGATAGATGCAAGGGCGGATACAAGGGGGGTAAAGGGGTAATTACCCCCCCCCCCCCCGAGATTTGAAAAAATACCTTTTTTTCGCAAAAAAATTTATTTTTAACGTAAAATTTTAAAAATTAATAAATACTTAAAAATTTGATTTGTATTTATATTCTGGCAAACAAGTACAGAATGCGCCTTTATATTACTGAAATTAAGAAAAAATAGTGTGCTGTGCGACGAGTCACACCAGATTACTCCCCCCCCCCCCGAGAAACACCTCTGGATCCGCCCTTGGATAGATGTATTAAAATTCAAGATATAAAATTTATAAACACTAGCCGCGACGCCGGGCTTCGCGCCCAGTCGAGGGACTTCGCCCCCCTGGACCCCCCCGCCAGCAGCTTTTCTTCTTAATTATGAAAAGAAAATTATTATTATCCCATTCCAATTCAGTGCCGGCTTGAGGATTTGTTTACATTCATTTCCTATGGGAGAAATCGTAACTTTAAGGATTAATAACTCAAAAAAGAATTTCGGGATGAAAATAATTTTCCTGTAATCCCGAGAAGGTCCTCTTTATGCATGTAAAATTTCATTTCAAAATTCCACCGGGAAGTTGCCTAAATAGAGCTTGACAGACAGACGGACATTAGCGAATTATATATATAGATGGGAGAATATTTATATTTTGTTACTATAGCAACCATTTCTCCTATCTTTCCTATGAGGTACAAGAGTAAAGTATGCTTCAAAAGATTACAATGGCAAAATGAGAATATACATTTTAAAGAGCATCTAAAAAATAATTGATTTTTGAATTTTAATCAAAATCGTTGGAGCGAATTTTGAGAAAATCGAAAAAAACTGAAAAAGTGTACCAGTAAAGTACTCTTTGGCCGATTTAGTTCAAAAGCTTCGTGTTACGTTCCATGGGTGTACCAAACTAAAATTTCTAACTCCTAGCTCTTTTCGTTCTTGAGATATTTTGTTCACAGGCACGCACACACACACACACACACACACACACACACGAGAGAGAGAGAGAAAACCACTTTTTTGCACTTAGGGGACCTCAAAATGAGTATATCCATCAAAATCTCGACATCGGATTTTTGAAATGAATCCAATACTTTCTCGCTATAGACCCTATATCTTAACATATATATATGTATTGGTAAGAGAAAGTAATTAGAATCTAATTATTAATATTTACAAAATAAAAGACATCGAATTACTTCAAGTTAGACTTCACTTGAGAGCTGCTTGTATTTAATTTTACTCCATTTTAATAAATTTTCATTAATTATAGGCGTTACTCTGTATCAGGAATATTTACATAAAATTATTTTGCTCTCTTCATCGTTAATATTTTTAAAAGTTGTAATTATTTCGTAGAGTTTAATAAGATATTAGCTGTCAGGATATTACTCATTTCAGAGGTATTTTTCCAAGACTTGCATTATTTTTTTTTTTTTTTAAATTATAATACAAGGATATCTAGACCAGGCCAGCGCAACCCGCACTGTTAAAATTTAGATATGGTTGGTTGTATAACCTCTATTAAAAATATTATTGTATACCAAGGGTCGCGGGTTCGGATCCCAGGCATCCCGATGATTTTATTTAAGCCATTTGAATACCAAATAATGCCTGGACCCCAAATATATATATTCAATAACGGTTATCGTATAAAGTCTTATATGCCCTGAGTTGCCGAAAAGACTGGAATGTGAGTGTGAGTGTGAATGAGAAAAAGTGTGAGTGTTAAAAAAAAATATTGTAATAATAAAATATTTACTATATTTTTATGTAATAGAACTTTTTTTGATAGGTATTTATAATTATTTTTTATGCAATTCTTATTTTTTTGCTAATTATTACCTGATAGTCGAAGAATATTTATAGTAATTTTAAAATACAAAAATCTTCTCCACTTTTTCATCTACAAGATAATTATGTAAACTTTTCAATATCTCATTTATTTATAAATCCAAAAGCAGCCGCACTAAAATTTGAATATATAGGAGTTTGACGTCATATAATTTCAGAATTATATGGCTATAAGTTATTTTTATTTGTTTTATTAATTATAAGTATTATATCATAAAATTCTCATTTTTTTATAATTTTCCACAGTTTATATTAATATTAGTATTTAACTGTTAAATAAATATTTATAAGGTTGCGGGTTCGACTTTTATTAAAGTAGCTGATTTTTTTTATTTTGTATAATAGCTAATTAATTTGTTTATATTTAAATTACTTGTTATGATTAAAAGAATTAACTTTATTGATTCTTTTAAATCGTGAAAATGCATTTGATATTAGATGGGAAAGAGCAAGTACAGGAGCAGAAAAGAAAAAAAAACTTTTGTATGCCAAATGGCGAAGGAGACGTTTCGGACAAAATTTATTCGTCCATCCTCAGTCATTATAGGCTTATATTTATTTTAGGCTCAAAGTTGTATTTGTTCTTGATGCACAAATGAGAATGAATCTCTAAAAGACTCCTACGACCATTTAAACACTTTTAATAAAATGTACATATGCAAGCCTATAATTGAGGATAAATTTGTCCGAAACGAGACCTTTTGGCACACAAAGGCTTTCTTTTCTATGCTGCTTCTGTACTTGCTCTTTCCCAACTTGTAACATCAGCTTCTCTTCTGATTATCGTATATTTTTGAAAATGTTCTAACAATAATTTGAATGAAATATGGATGGAGTCTGAATGGCCTTAGATGCCGGAAAACCTTAAAACAAATGAAAAAAAAAGTTGATATTGTTCGACTCCAGTTCCCCTTTGTCATCAGTTCCAAATTTGTTAAAATTACGTCTCTGCTTTTAAATAAAACAATAATAAAGGCCTAATATAAATCGTTTTCTTTTTTTTTATCCTAATTAAGTTTTAATAAAAAAAGAAATGGAGAAATCGTGAAGATATCGTTTCCCCCTTCGTTGAGCCTCAACTCGATAATTTCCTCAAAAGCCCTTTTAAATAACGATCTATAAAAGTTAAATCAGCCCGTGTTCTGTTTCTATTGGGAACCGAACACCTGCCAAATAGCAGGTTGCCTCCTCTCTTTTCTCTCTCTTTCTCTCAATGAGACAATATCCGAAAATCTTCTTGAAAAATTGCTTCGAAATCTAAAATTTCTCAAAACATTAATTATCTAAAACGTTTATTATAAAGTGAAAATGAGCTATGATAATAATATTAGAAGGGAAATTAATTTGTTTCATGTTGAAGTAGAAAAAGCGATTAGGCACTTTGCAAATATTAATAAAAAAGAAAGACAAAAAAAAAATTTTCACAACAGGAGGATTAATTAATTAATATAAATTTGAATCGTTTAATCTTTAGATATGCATAATAGCTTTTCGTCGTTTTATAAATTTTGCTATTCTTATCAATGTCGTAGTTAAAAATAACCTCGTCCCGCGTCATCTGCTTCTTGATTTAACTTCTGCTCTGTAATATAATTAGCATAATTAAAGCCGAATCCCACAAACAAACACAGTCCTGAAGACGCTTCTGCACAGACTTTTTCTTTTCTGATAAATTGCACGCGCCTTGTCGAAAGATCTGCCATCAACAGATTAAGGAAGATCAAACTTTTCAAGGAAAAGTTATATTAATAAACAAATATTATATTTTTATTCTATTTGTTTAGGCTGAGGAGGCGATTAGCCGAGGGGATAAAGCAGTTAAGCTTATAATCCTGAGTTGAATACAACTCGAGTTCAAATCCACCTCATGGCAATAAATTATCCAACTCTATTTGAGATGCCTCTTCCTGAGGAAGGAAACGGGAACCCACCTCAGTATCATTCCCATGAGAGTTCCTCTTCAGAGTAGCCACAACGTGTCGAGTCTGACACTAATGACTGAGAACGAGGCTTATCATATCATTTATCCTAATTAAAATGTTTTTTTTTTCTTATTTCTTTGCCTTTATTCTTTCATTTCAGTAGCTTATATTAAAGACAAAAGCAATTGGTCCATCGTCTGACCTGATTTTGCTCAGGGGTAGAAAAAGCAGGTATAATTGGAGTAGAAGAAATGCTCAGGAACTTGTGGTCGCCATCCACAAACTCACAAAGCTGTGAGTAAAGAAGAGTGGTAAAAAATATATTTTTAAATATTTGATGGTTGTCATTACTGATAAATTTAGTGACATAAAATGCTACAATAAATTATTATTTACGATAATTGAAAAGAGTAAATTATGATTATAATTTAAATCTTACAAGTTAGCTTAAATAACAATTTATACGAGGCTATTTTAATTCTTTTTAATGCTCGTTTGTCGAATAGTCCAAGTGTTAATTTTTTCCAACAATCACGGATCCACCAATTTGTACTCGGTGTGCCCTTAGCGTGCTGTGGTCTAGAGGTAAAGGCACACCGAGTACAAATTGGTGGATCCGTGGTTCAATTCCCGGCGGCGCACCCTTACTTTTTTCGTGTATATGAATTAATAAATATTTAATTATATAAAACAAGAGTAATTTCCTCAAAATCATTGTTTAATTTTCATAAAATCAACTAATAAGTTATCTATTTGCAGACTACTTAAGGAGAAAGTATATTCTCTGATTAATTGGTAGGCATACTTCTGAATTTTTTAATTAATTGGATATCTAATAACATACACAAATGTAATTTTCTTTGAAATTTAATTTATAAGGGTACTAATTTTTATTGGTAATTTTTTATTTTTTTTAAATGTACTTGTATGGATTATGCAATTATAAACATAAAATATTTATTGCAATATTTAAAATTAATAAAAAAATGTCAGCCAAACAAGATAGCCACTGTCGGAGGAAAATCCCAATAAAAGAAAACTTTTCCGCTTTAATTAAATAATGCCATATCAGTTTCTTTAATTAATCACACCATTTATACTGACTATATATACAGATGAGCGTACAAGAACTTATGTTCATAATTAATATTTTATATACTAGCAGCAACGCCCCCTGGACTCCCTTCAGCTGGCTCGGGCCCATCTGCGCGGAACCTCGCCTTTTCTTTTTTTTTTTTAATAAAAAAACATTCACACTTTTTTCTCATTCACACTCACACATACTTTCACACAGTCTTTTCGGCAACTTATAACCGTTATATATGAGATAATATCTATTGGGGTCCAGACATTTTTATTTTTGCCATTTGGTATCCAAATGGCTTAAATAAAATCATCGGACTGCATGGGGTCCGAACCCGCGACGTTCGGTATTGAACACACAAAAATAAGGATGTGCGCGAATTAATAAATATTTAATTATATAAATTTCCCTCGCGGCTCACATATGCGATCTATATAATATCTTAAATATTGTACATGTAATTTATTAGGCCTATTTAATCAAGATATTAACATAGACATATAGGTAAGAGAAAGTAAAAAAAAAAACAGTACTGTCCCATTTAAAATGGTATTATGTTCACCCAAATTCTAAAGCTTAATATTATCTTTACAAGGTAGGCCCTATATTTCATGGAATCGTAATAATTTTTTTTTTTTAATTGTACAAATCGATTAGCAGCAACTTTTCTATTTTAGGAAAAAAATGAGAAAAGACTTTCTGAAATAACAGTATACACATTTGTATTATTAAAAAACCTAATGATAATTATTTTTGTTCATTTGATAACTGCCACTATAGATTCTGATTTTAAGCAATGTGCCGTGAAGACAAAAAAAAGTTGACGACTCGTCTATACAAGACATCAACCAATCTTGCTATCTACCGGATATATTCCCACAAGACAACTGCCAGAGAGAGAGAGAGAGAGAGAGAGAAAAAGAGAGAGAGCTTAGGAAAATAGATGAACATCATTTAAAAATAAAATTAAAAGGCTATTTCATTATTTTTAAAAGTGTTATCGTGCCAAATTATATTTTTGCGTTAATTTCAAGCCGCGGGGGTGTTCAGAAAAAAAAAAGAAAAGAAGAATGCATAAAATGTGAATTAGAAAACAACAGTGAGAAATATCTTTTGTCTATTTAGACATCGGTGGTATAAGTTCGTTTCATTAATGTCTTCTTTTAATTATATAGTCAATTTATATATAAATAAAAAAAAAAGCTGTTGTTGTTCATCGAAATGTTTCTTCGGAGATTCAGTCCGGAATTTTCCACCTACGAGTCTCGGTCCATTAACTATATTAATTGAGACGGCAAGCGCGTCGACTAAGCCAACGGGGCCCTGAGGCTACGCCCCCCTTTGCTTAATTGACGCCTAAACGACGCGCACATTTGCAGAACGATGCCCACCGATGCGCTGGCATTGTCTCCAAAAAAAAAAAAAAAAAACATATTTTACATCCCCCGCCGTTATTTTTACTCTTCATTAATCTCTTCTTTTTCTTCAGGAGTCTTTCCTCTCTTTCTACGAGATTCGACTGAACTTTTTTTTTTCTAAATGTTTTATTGATATACACACAAGGGCCCATACTTCACTTTTAATGCGTCTACCAAAAACAAATAAATTAACCACCAACACATATACTTATATATTTTCGTAGTTTAAAAGCTCTTTCTTTTCAAAATATATATCTAACATTTGGCATTTTTATATTTTAATACAAAGTACAAATAAGTAGAGAAGATATAAATTTTCGGTGAGAATTTTAATTATTTTTAATTGATTTTTTTTTTTTTTGTGAAGGGTGATTGAGATATTTCCTATAGCTACGCAGAAGGTCGATCTGAACTCTATATCTCTCTTTCCCTTCAACGAGTTATTTATAGCTATAATAAAAGTTTTATTTTATAAAGGGTTAAAAGTGAATATAATATCTTATATGGAGGGCTGCGTAGGTGAAATAAAGAGAATCGTGATATAGCCTTGAATTTGAGAAATTCTGATTTAAATCATGGCTTTTTTTTTTAATAAAATATATGCAGTGTAGGTCTAAGAAAATTAAAGATGTAAGTCAAAACGACAATAAATCCAAAAAACTATATAAGTTATCTGAAAATCAAAATTTTAAATATTTTCTTTACGAATAGTAGGCCTAGGGTAAATTCGTTCGTTTTATTCAAAGAAATGCAAATGACTAACTCATTCTATTTTTAAATTAATAGGGCCTAAATACAGATTAAGTTTAGAGTAAATGAATATGATTCATTTAAGTATTATGAAATGAAGTAGGCCTATTATTTTCGCTTCGTTGATTGTTTCTTTGATGAAAACTGGTAGTTTATTTCGATAGAGGCCTTTTGGTTGAATTCCATTCATTTCTTATTATTTTGATAAGCAAACAGTCACCTCTATATTCTTAAAGAAATTTGTTCAAATTTGTTTCATTCACTCAATTATAAACTATAGTTAGTTCCTATTTATATTAAGCTTATAACATTTAGAAATTTCGTAGCTTGATACAAATGATATTGTTAGAGGTAAAAATATGACATTGTTGGAAACGTTCGTGCTTCATATAAACTTATCCCAAAGTCCTTTCCCGGATAAATATTCAACAACTGCACGATTTTCTAAGTTTTCAAAAACATGTCTATTTAATCATTTTAGTCATTTAGTCTATTTAATCATTTTATTAAAATATTAAAAAATGAAAAAAAAAATTCAATTTTTGTGAGTAATATATTTGAAGATTTTAAATAAAATTCATCTGTATTTTTTTGGGTCCGACCGAAACAAGATTTTCAGCCGACAAACCGAATATTCGGCTCAACCTTAGTTTCGGCCGAAACCGAAACTTGTTTTATTTCCTATAAAAATTTTTTTTCATTTTACCTTTTTTTTTTTTGAATTTTTTTCCCTCCCGTGAAAATCATTTTACCTTTTTTTTAGGGAGACTAAAATTTTTTCTCCCTCAAGCAAATTATTTGACCTTTTTTTTTTTTTTTCATGCGAGTCTCATCCCATTTTTCAGACTCTGGTTTCGGCCGGCCGAAAGGTTCGGCCACTTTTTGCCGAAACCGAAACTACGGCCGAAACCGTAACCGAAACCGAATATTCGGTCGGTTCCTAATTTTTTTATCAATGATGGTCTAAAATGACGACAGGTACTGAACACATCTAGACCTAATAGTTCGAATAAATTATTTATTCTGGAATTTTTTTTTTATTTCAAGGTTAAGTCTGTTTTTTAATCTACTTTAATTTTTTTTAAATTTTGATTCAATCTTTAAATATTAGTTAAAAATTTTAATGACAGATAATCGAGGTTTAAATATCTGTTATTTTAAGACATTGAAAAAATGTTCATTCTACTTAAATATATGCAAAAGATGTTTCGAAATAATGATTTACAATTTTAATTATAAACTAAAATGAAGTATAAAAATTTTTATTCGTAATTTTAGCCTATCATTATTTTTTTTCTCTTTTAATATTTTTATTTTAAAAGATATATATTTTTGTATACATGTATTTAAAAAAATCTTAATGAAATCTGAATGAAAGGCGAATAATAGATGAGGCCGAGGCAAGTATTGTTGAAAAACGCAGAGGCTTTTCAAAAGCAATTTAAAAATATTGCGTTATATATACAATACTTTCATTTAATTTGTTTCCCTGGCAAGAATCAAAACTCTTCTCTAAATAATCAAATGGGTGTAGTTTCATCGGAAGAAAGTACACGGTTAGAATACCTGTTAAGATTCATTGGATGTAAAGGAAATTTTGCCCCTGATTTGCTGGCAACACATCATACTTGGAAGGAAAAATGGTTGATTAGCCATACATAATTTTTGCTCAAATGAATAACTCCAACTAACATATTTCTCATATAACTTTATTCTTAATTCCTTAAAATGATAGATTATTATTCATATTAACATGACTGAAAAGCATTTTCTTTTTAATTTATTTATTTATTTTTTTTTTTTTGGAATGGGTGCATAAGGTCCGAAGACCTATAATGATCTGGATTATTTTCTGGTCGAAGTTCTCTCAATATATTTGTATTGTGTTGAAATAAATAGAGAAAGAGAAAAATTGCATGCGATCCTGCACCCAAGTCAATTATTTAAGCTGGAGGAAGAATCCTGATTAGATTTTAATAATAAATATCTTCAATAGGAGTTAATTTTTTAGATAATTATTTTTCAAAAATTTAATTAGATTATTTTTTAATTATAAATATAGAATTTTCCACCATTTATTTAATTTGTAAGCAATATTTCTCCCTCCATTCATCCATTTAATCTAACCTCGCTACTTAAATAGATTTCTTCAAACATAATACTAAATATGTTATCAAATTTCTCAATCATTTTGAGATAAGAATAGCTTGCTATAGAGAAAATATCAAGTTGTATTATAATAAAAGAATTTAGACAAGTTTATTTTTAAGATAATAAATTATATATATGTAACACATGATGCAAGCTCTCATTTCGTTTTGATAGGCATATATTCTAATAAATTGAAAATGGCTATCAGAAATACAATAAAACAGATCTAAATTGTTTAAATTATAAATATAGTTGTGATATTACAACTGGAGGCATTTGGAACGGCCTACCCACGCGACTTTTATGTTCCCTTTGTCCAGAGGGTATGAGTGAAAGAAGTCAAGTTGTAAAATTAAAAAAAAAAATGTATATATTGTAAATTTTAATAAAGTTGCTTGAAGGTATATTCTCCAGGCTCAGAAAATTAATTGTTTATTGACTTCTTTGAATTGTTAGCCGGAAGGGCGAAAATAAATACTAATATTGAACGTGTGATGTTGACTAAATATACATTTACGATTCTAAGTGAATATAAACAACTTTTGTATAATTTAGATTTAAATTTATTCACTAGATGCGGCTATTTGGTGCCTTTCTTAATTTCCTTCTAGCGTAATATCAACAGTTAGATCAATAAAAGAGTAAATTTGATATACATTTATTTTATTGTAAAATATTTTATTATTGTGCACTTGATTTTATGATTAATATGGATTGCTCGTTGAGATTTGTTGTTCTGGATTGAACGAAAAAATGTTTATTATTATGGCAGTTTTTAATTATAGACCATATTTTGTTATTAATTATTTATTAAAAATATAAATACTGTACCAACAGGGGCGCATATAGAAATTTTTTTCGGGGGGGGGGCCTGTTCTCAAAAATTTTTCTGCGAAAAATTTCGTTTTTCGCGAAACCAAAATTTTGATTTCGCGGAACCAAAATTTTTTTCATGTGCCGTTCGCGGAACCAAAAATTTTTCCCGTCGGTAAAAGTATTTTACCTTTTTTTTAGAGAGGCTAAATTTTTCCACCCGCGGAACCAAAATTTTTTTCATGTGCCGTTCGCGGAACATTTCACTCTTTTGCGGAACCTGGGATTTTCGTGCTGCGGGGCTGAGCAAACATTTCGGGGGGGGGGGGCGAGACCCATTATTGTCTCTATATCCCTATAGGGCTATTTGCATTTAGGAAATTTCGGGGGGGGCCTCGGCCCCACCCCCTTATATACGCCCCTGCTGTACAAAGTATCGACTGCAGTACTTGCTCCGAATTCAGGTGAACTTGAATCGGAGCAAGTGCACACACAGTACTTGAAAACGACTATAAGAATAAGCATTCGAAGCGATGTACAGTATTTATATTTTTAATAAATAATTAATAACAAAATGGTGATCTATAATTAAAAACCCCATAATAATAATAACACAAACCACAAAAGCTTTTATAAATATATTCGGGATAAATATAACGGCTGAAAAATTGTTTCTTTAAATAGTTCGAAAGAACGTGTCTTTAAATAGTTCGAAAGAAAGTGTCTTTGAATAGTTCAAAGAACATAGTCTTTAAATAGACTTCTTAAAAAGATTAATTGTTTCACTGTTGACAACTTAGAAAAAAATTCTGGTTTATATCTCCAAATTCGAAAGGGCTTTATAAGTTCTATATGATTCATAAGAAATGAAGTGAGATTCTCACTTTGAATGAGCATCCCTGATCACAAAGAATTCTCTCCTCACCTCAAACACGACACTTGTTTAATGCACTGCTAATATTAAGAATGGCTCCGCGCCTACGCATATAATATCTCAAATTTAATGATACACTAAAACTAAATTAACCTTTATAATACGATAAATTGACGCGGAAAATTAATTTCCAACAAGAAAAATCTTGGAACGCTCGCCGATTTGATTTATATTTTTCTCTTTTATTTCAGAGACAATATGTTTTCAGTAACGAGAAGTATCTTTTGAAAATAGATGAAATAATGCCGAACACCAATTATTATTTTTTATTGCAATTCATAAGAGTCGAGAAAAGAGTTCTTTAAATTATTTATAATTAAATGGCGATTTAACTCTATATTAATAAGATTACATGATAAAAAATGAAGATAATAAAAAGAAAATGAAAAGAAAATTAATAAAAAAAGATTAGGTTATTTCAAATTATTAAAGTCTCATTAAATTTAATATTGCGATAAAAACCCGAGCGCTTTTTAAGTTCAATAATCTAATTTTCTTAAAATCGCTAAAAACATTCTTCAACTTGGTCGCTTTCTCATAATCAATCTCTATGAAAATTACCTGTAGCTATTTTCAGGAGCAGATTAAAGGGGGGCGAGGGGGGCGATCGCCCCCCCCCCGAGAAGAAATTCACAAAGTTAAAAAACTAGTAATCTAAAGAAATTTTGATTTCCGCTCTTTAGTTTCAATTGAATTTGTTACCAATCAATTTAAATAAATAGGAAAGGGGTCTAAATGGCCATAGATGCCGTCAAAGTCCTTAAATAAAAAAAAATAAAAAAAAAAAATCCGCCCCCCCCGACAAAATAGCATTAATCCGCCACTGGCTATTTTATATTAAAATTCTTAAAATTTACTATCATGGGGTGCAGAAATTTGTTCATTTTATTTGCGGCAAGTTAGACAACCAAAATGGTCAACCTACTGATGGAATTTTAGATTAATTGTATCTGGTCCTATGGAGCAATAAAATTATCCATTACTGAGTTAATCCTTTGTTTAAATTGTAAGCCTTAATGCTCTTTTAATAAATATGAAGGTATAATAACTTTTATCAGCAGAAATAAGTAATAAATATACATTTCGATTAGATACTTAATTTTTTAAAAATTGATCAAATTTCTTTTACAAATTATATTACAATTTTCACAAGGTAGTTCTTATAAAAGTGTTTCAAAGGCCTTTATGTATTTTAAGGTCCCCCCCCCCCCGAGGCCGAGAGATTAGTGGGGTTTACAAATGTCAATATTGCCAAACTAAATGCCAAGGGGAGGGGGTTCAGTCTTAGGCAGTCCGATGAATATTTATTGATATTTAAATCATTTGGATACCCAAATGATGTAAATAAATGTGTTTGGCATGGGCGTAACTAGAGAATTTGGCTGGGGGGGGGCATGGGACCAGCCTATCCTACGGGGGGCCTGGAAAGCCCCATATTTTCTCAATTTTTCTTGGGGCAGGAAGCTTTCTTTGGGGAGCTACGAGCCTTCTGGGAGGCCGCCCCCCCCCTCTCCGACACCTCCCTAGTTACGCCCATGGTGTTTGGATAATTTATATCGAAATATTTATATTTATTTTTTGTTTAAAGTCTATATGGCAGTAATTCTTGAAAAATTTAGCTGAAATGTTTTTGAAATGCTTGCTTGCCCTCTTCTTCTGTCCTAGCCTTATTCCCTCGATGCGGGATCGACGGTCCTCAACTTTTTCCCTCCAACCCTATCATGCGTTTTTGTGACTGGAAGAAACAGGCCGGCCCGTCGCACGGTCTGACGCCTGTTGATAAGAGGAAGGAGTCTCTTCCATGTATGTCTGTCTCTAGACATACAAAGAACTGAAAGAGTGCTTGTCTCAGCTCGGGCAGCCCGTGGTCGCCATCCACATACCCACAAGAAGTGGGCCACTGAGCTATTTGGAATGCTTGCTCATCAAGGGCGGATCCAGAGGTGTTTCTCGGGGGGGGGGGTAATCGGGTGTGACTCGTCGCACAGCACACTATTTTTTTTAATTTCGGTAATTTAAAAGCGCATTCTGTACTTGTTTACCAGAATATAAATACACATCAAATTTTTAAGTATTAATTTTAAAAATTTTACATTAAAAATAAATTTTTTTGCGAAAAAAGGTATTTTTTCGAATCTCGGGGGAGGGGGTAATTACCCCCTTTACCCCCCCCCCCCCTGTATCCGCCCTTGTTGCTCATATTGTCAAAATTGGGTAATTTGTATTGTACTATATTAATAATGATCTCCCCAAACGAAAAGAAATAAATTCACTATTTGAGTTGGATACTGTATCTTCCAGCAAATAAATTATTTAGATTTCTCCCAACCTCATACAATACGTCAAACACCAATGCATAATCTGTTTCCTTAATGAAGAAGCTCGATTGAGCTAAATCCATATTGATGTCAAACAATGACATTTATTATGTCTTCTTTTATTTTAAATCTATAACTTATTAATAATACCGGTATATATATGTACGTAATTAAAAAAAAGAATCGTTAATATTTCCTAAAGATATTTTCATTTAAAACAGGCCACTTGTTTTTTTTAATTAAATTTCCTAGACTATGAAATAAAGAAGACCGGCTTATTTAGAAATATTTATCAATCGGTTTGGATAATTGTCAATTTCCCTTACTCTATCGATGATGTATATATTTCTCTCCAAAGGCGAGTTCGTCCTGCCGGTTGGACGTCGGCGACGGCGGCTGCTGCCACCGGACACCGGAATGCCGTCCGGCTGATAGGGCCGGCTTCGAAACCCGTTTGATCGAACACTCATACACACACACATACACACATGTACAAAGTCCTGTCTTTTCTTGATAGTTAAGGCTGCTGCTTTTTCTCCGCCTACTCCGCCACCGCCGCCTCCGCGACTCTTCAACTTCATCTTCAACTTGAGTCCGTGTCTATCTAACTATCCTATACTATACAGTATATCCCGACGCGATTCTCAATACGATCAACTTCGGGTTGACATACACACATGATTTTTAAATCGGCACGCGGCAACATTGCCACTTGTCAAACATGTTAGTTGTCCTGATGCCGGATAAATATTGTATGTATTTAGTTCTTCATGTTCGCCTGGAGCCGTTCCGTTTTCTTCCTCTTCTCTTCTTTTATTTTTCTTTTCACTTTTAATTGCTTTATCACTCGATACTAATAATAATAATAAAATTAATTAGCACAACAAAAGTTGTTGTATTTGTAATGGTTGATGTTTGATATAAAAATGAATGAATGGACATTCCAGCTGAAATTTACGTGGAGAAAATATTTTAATTAAACATTACAGTGAGGAAAAGAAAGATATATATTTTTTTAAAGAATTGCAAACAAGATTGATTTCATCTAAAATTCTTTGTTAACCTTTTTGTAACATCTTGCCAATTTGTTTGTTTATTAATGAGGGGATTTCTTTATTCAATAATGTATCTTATACCTTAATTATAGAAGTTTCTTAGATATATAAAAAATTAATTTCCACAATTAAAAACCAGTTAAATGACAAGAGAATGAGGATTTTTTAAAACTATTTCAATAGTTAATGTACCCAATTTATTGAGAGAGTAGAAGCAATTAGAAATTTGAAACAGGAGAAGCGGTAGTATAGCGGTTGAGATCTAGTCTCTTGTGCTAGAGGTCAGGGGATCGCATCCCATCTCATTCAATAAAAATTTATTTCAATTGAATTGGCTACCAATCATGGGGTCTCAATGGCCTCAGATGCCGAAAAAGATCTTCAATAAAACAAAAGAAGTTGAAGAAATATTCTTTAAATAAAGATACATTTACACATAAATTTAATTTCTTAAATTATGCTAATTGATAACACTAGAATGGTGGCCTAAGATACAGGGCTAGCAGACACCTCGAGTGACCCAGAACTCGATTTTGTCACCATTAAAAGTCTTCGTCCTTCCCAGGGGGAGACATTGAAGCAACAATGCCGTCCGTCATTACGATGCCCTAAGATGAATGGGTAGAGAACGATTGGAGCCATCGAAGTGTCATTTTAAAATGGCTCCTTCCGGAAAAAAAGTATTGTTTTAATCTATTGTTATTTTATAAATTAACTAATAAAAGAAAACTTATTAAAATAAATATGTAAAAATCTGGTGTGACTGGCACACAGCACACAACTTTCTCTTACCTTCGGTAATCGAAAGTTGTGTTCTGTGCTTGTCACACCAGATTTTTTGTGTCGACATGTATTTAGTTTCCGACAGTAGGGTACAATTGAATTCAAGATGTAAAATTTATAAGTATGGCAAAATATTTATATTTTGTTACCATGGCAACCATTTCTCCTATCTTTTCTATGGAGTACAAGAGTAAAGTGGTCTTCAGAAGATTTCAATCACAAAATGAGAATATACATTTTATTGAAGATCTAAAAAATAATTGATTTTTGAATTTAAAAAAAAATCGTTGGAGCAAATTTAGAGAAAATCGAAAAAAACTGAAAAAGTACATCAGTAAAGTACTAGTACTTTTTGGCCGATTTTGTTCAAAAGCTTCGTGTCACGTCTCAGGGGGGTGCCTAACTTAAATATAAAATTTCAACCTCCTAGCTCTTTTCGTTCTTGAGATATTTTGTTCACAGACAGACAGACAGACACACACACGCAGACAGACCATGTCGCGAAAACCACTTTTTTGGATTCAGGGGACCTCAAAACGTGAAGATCCATCAAAATCTCGACATCGAATTTTTGACATGAATCCAATACTTTCTCTCTATATATATATTACATATATACATAGGTAAGAGAAAGTAAAAAATACCTGGAATAATTTGATTTTGAAATGAAAATATCTAGAATATTTTATGAATTGCTTAACAATAGCCTAATCTAAAACAAACAAATGAAATCGAAAGATGTTGCTCAGATTCATTTTAATGTGCCATTCATATGCGAGGTTTCTCTTTGAATTATACAAATTGTCTCATTAGTATTCGGGTCTTTCTATACTTCTGAAAGATGTGCATCTGACGTCGAGGTCAGTGATGTTATGACTTGCTTAACGAGTTGTTGTATCGATTAAATTCAGATCTGGATGCAACCCGCAAGGCACACTTGCCATCTATCGAACGATAATCATCAGTAGATCACCACCGGCAGGAATATGAATGAGACCTTTTAAAACGGAAGAGGTATCAAGAGGCGCCTTGGTTTCTCAGCCTGCTGATCTTCCCTTCATTTTCAATTAATATCCCATATATCGGTTATAAGTTAAACTAAAAACGTGAGACATTTTCTATTAAATTTTTTTTCCATTGTGGAATTACTTTTGCCATTTTAATAATATTATTCCTCACAATTGTAGGTACTGTGAACTGATTAAGTCAACCCCTATTAAGTAATTTTAGAAATCTTTAAACTTGTCATACTTTACTTACTTTGTTAGTCCAGTCCATATAAATTTTTACCTGGAAAATATTTCGAAGTTAATGAAATTTTTACAGGTCATTTGATGACACTCTAGGATGTCTATCCTAAGTTTTCGACCTCGAGGTCTGAGATAACTTGGAGGCGGGGACGAGGACAAAATCCTCAAAAACTTTGGACTTTTTTCAGTTCCCCGATCAGGACTTGACGAATCATTCAAATATATGCTATATCTATAAGGAAAGCAACCAGTCGTATTAATCGTTTAAATTTACTTTTTATGATTTTTATTTAATCGTTAACGTTTTGGATGCCAGCCGAGCTCTCCTTCAAGACAATAAATAAATAAATCTTTTAAAAATGAAAATAGATTTATTTGACTTCTACCAGTAATTGTCATGAAGAAGAGCGCGATCGGTGTCAGAAACTTCAACAATTAAATAAAAAGAAAATTTAAAATTTTTATCTGATACTTCATTAATATTAAGAAATTAATGATGTTAAGTTTTTTTTATTTTGCAGTTTATATTTTAAGCTTAGAGTAGAAATGTCTTCTTTGTCCTTACAATAAGGATGACATCGACCTTCCCCTATTACTACTCTCGAGTTAAGTAGCCATTGTAGGTTGACTTCTGTTATTAGTTAGCACTTAATACTCTAATTGGCTGAGTTTATATCTCCCCAGGATCATAAAGCAAAGGCGGCTTTACCAGCCAATTGCTCTGTATAACTCGCTTTTACCCTATCTAGATGGTTGCCTTGGCTCGTCAACATGTCGGAAATTAAAAACTAACTATTATATATACAAATATAAATTTTAATGGCTATCCTGAGAAAAACAACTCTAGGAAAAATAAAGTAATATTAATTCATTGTACAAAAAAGTAAATGATGATGATCAACTTAAGGCAACAATAATTCTAAAGAAAATCATTAAATTTAATTTTCTATAAAAAAAAAAAATGACAAAAAGTTTCATTAATAAAATATTAAAAATATTTTGATGAAATTTTTAGCAATTTATTAATATTAAATCTATATTGCATTTGCATATATTTCGATGGCAGTTCTACTCTAATCTGATGTGACTGGTACAGCTCTCTCTTACCTTGGGTAATAGAAAGTTGTATTCTGTGTTTGTCACACCAGATTTTTTGTGTCGACACACTATATTTAGTTTTCGTCAATATTAGAATTCAAGATATAAAATAAGCATTGGTACACATTTCTCCTTTCCTATGAATTACAAGAATAAAGTGTGAGGAAAATGAGAATATACATTTTAAAGAGCATCTAAAAAATAATTGATTTATAAATTTTAATCAAAATCGAAAAAAAAAAACTGAAAAGCAAATTAGTAAAGCACTAGAACTTTTTTCAAATTTTATTTAAAAGCTTATTTTCACATCTCAGGAGAATACCTAATTTAGATATAAAATTTTAATCTAGTAGCTCTTTCATTCATGAGATATTTTGTACACAGACAGACCATTTTGAGAGTTCGATTTTTTTGGACTCGGGGACCTCAAAATCTCGACATTGAATTTTTGACATGAATGCGATACTTTCTCTAAAGAGAAAGTTAAATACATAAAGTTATGTATTTAACATATATACAGTGATGGCCGAAATGTTGGCACGAATTTAGCAATAAAGATTAGATGAACACGGTGGTTATTTTATTTCTTATTTTATTTTTATGAGACAAAATTCTTTTTAGAAAAATGCGAACAGCACAATCGATTGTATTAATTGCTCTTTGTATATTTATTTTAGGGACGTAGCTATTTTCTAAATTTTCTAAAAATAAATTAAAAATTGAACAGAATTCGTATTTGATGCTCTTTATCTAGGACAATACTCAGGATGGAAGGTGAGTGGTTCAATAAATTAATTGATAATGTATTATCACCTCACCTTCCATCCTGAATATTGTCCGAGAAAATGATCATCATCAAATACAAATTCTGATAATCTCACCAGACCAGCCAGCATCTCACAAGTCCATAAAAATTGAACTATCAGGATATAATCCAATTAATGTGCTAATATCACTTGATGTAATACTATCAATATTTGGAAAATGAATCAGAAATGATAGGTTAGACGTTGCTTAAATATTAGTTCTCCATCAATTCTCATCCGCCTCTTTTAATGACTTCCCTAATTATCTTTGCATTTCTAGCTATCATTTTAAGAAACGGATTTCTTCTCGAAGAAAAAATCCATTACTTATGATTATCATTCTATTTATCATATCACTTACATTAAAATTTAAATAGCCAACTAGAATTTGTAATTAAATAGGCTTTTTAAAAGTTTAATCAAACTAAATCAAGTTTATAAACTAGTATTCTATTAAAATAAATAATATACATAAAATGATAATTTAAATGACCGATAGATATTACATTTAGCTGAAAAATTCAAATTAGATTCATATTAAGGCCTATAAAAAATTTATTTTTTTACTCAATAATACATAGTAGTAAATGTTTATAGCGAAAATACAATTTTAATTAAGAAATAAAGTTTCTATATCTTTATTTGTTTACTTTGTTTCAAGCAAAATTATTCTCAAATATTTTTGGCATGGGTAGGTAGACTTTAACGATATTTATTATTTAATTATGATTTATTGGGGGAGGATCCAGGCACATTTATTGGTATTCAAATGATTTAAATGTTTATCGGCATGGGATCCGAATCCGTGCTCCTTGGCTTTACGATTAATTAATTGAGTTAAGTGATTTGAATATTATTTTTAATAAAATATTTTTTATTCAAAAATACCTCTTTGAAAGTGGTAGAGATAATTTCTTTATTTCACAACTCAAAGGCGTACCGAGGCAGTTGGGGGCCTGGGTGTTTTCATTAAACTTCTTTTTTATCTAAATATTTGGATATCTATGCCGGCTCTGGGCCTGGGGCGGACCCCCCCCCCTCCCTCGGTACGCCTCTGTCACCACTTTGTCTTATTCCTTACGGATAAGAAAATAATGGATAATCAAGTGAAGAATTCCTCCACCATTTTATCGAGAGTAAACAATATAAGTATGCATATGTAGGAGGCGAAAATAAAGAAAAGTACGAGAGAGGACCTTGGCCCATGTTTTTAGGATAGGTATTATTTTATTAGCATGGGCCGGCCGGCCCTTAAAAGGCCGACCCCTGGGAGCAAACGGCAGTACAGGTCGACAGGGTCTCCAGACGGGAGCTCTCTGTACTCAGACGACGACGACGACGAGTACGAAGGCCAGACAACCAGACGGGTTTCTGTCCCTTGTATTCGCCAACGACGGGATAAGAGCCAGACGGGCTCATATCCAATTAGAAGCCGACGACGAGGATATAGCCAGACGGGCTATAGCACAGCGAGCAGGCGGCTCGCGAACGTGCGCAGCAGGAAGAGGACGCGAGGACGCGAGACCAATATCGCGGAGTGCGTGTTTGTTCGCGTTTCCCCTCTTCGCTCCACCCCTTGTATATAAACTTTCATTGCGTGTTGGTGACTTTTATTTTATTTTATTTTATTCACTTGTGTTTGTTCTGTAAATATTTAAATCAATTTATTATACATTAAAATACCTTTTCTTATTTTATTAATAAATTATAAACTTTTAAAATTGTAAATACCTCTTTATTTTACAATTTCCCTACAAAATGGGGGCTCGCGCCGAGATTTGAATAAACAAAAGGGACACTCATTCGAGATTTGGAGCCGTAAAAGACGATAGCTCGCCCCTATAAAAATGGGCGCTCGCGCCGAGATTTGAACTTAATCGGGAACCAAAATCATAAATTTGAACTGTTATTTGTGTGTCCGTGCGTGTGAATTTTTTAAGTGCGACGAACTTTGTAAAAATTCCAACAAGGGGCAAGTGACCGCTGAAGAAAGTGTGTTGTAAATATTTCAGGGCTATTGCCCAAAAGACAAGGGACAAGGGTCTTTTTAGACAAATTGCGGCGCCTTTGTGTGCGTGCACAAAGGACGAAAACTGTGAAAGTGCTTTGTGTGTGCATTTGCTCGTGCACCTGTTTGACTTTAGAATTTATTCCTTTTTAAAATATGGGGATTAAGAAAAAATACAGAAGAATGAAGCTCGGGGATATTCCTGAGGTGGCTGAACGCATTGAAATGGCAGACTTTTGGACTATTAGAAAATTTTATTACTTACTTTATGAGGACCAGCCAAATAAATTTAGCCGATGCCGTGTCAGAAAATTTGAAGAGTATGACATGGTGTATGGCTCAAAGGAATATAATGAGAAATTAGATTTCATCAAGACATTTTCGACAGACGACGTACTCGACATCATGCTGGTGTTGGGCTTCCCTCCACAAGACGGCGTGGACCCTGCCGAGGAACTGCTGGAGCACCTGTGCTGTGTGCGTGGCATTCAGGACTGGTACGAGGAAAACGACGACGACAAGGAAGAGAAAAGCGAGGATGCAGAAGACGTCTCATCCCCTGCAGACGGCGGACCCGAGGTGGTGCTTTCTCTCAACCTTGAACTCGGTACCAGCGATGAAGCGACTCCAGTGGTTAACAACGACGACGACGACGCCAGGATGATCGACGAGCGACGGGGCGATGAAATCAAGTATGTTGACGATATTCCCCTACCCCCTGAAGACGGCAACCCGAGCGACGATGACGGTGGCGGCGACGAAGAGCTTTTGTCTAGCAAGGTAGGCAATAAGCAAGACGACGGCGACGTTGAAGCAGACGAGAAGTTTTCGCCTAGCTCGATCGGCAACTTCAACGACGAGGCGAATTTTTCACTCTCTGACGGCGTGAGAGAAGGAAATGATGAAAATAACGAAGTCGAAGACGAAAATAAAGATGAAGAAACGGATAAAGACGAACAAAATGAAACCAAAGACGAAGGTGACGAAATTAAAAATGAAATTGAAACAATGAACGACGTATTTGATAAAGTAACTAATAAAGACGAAAACAAACAACATTTAAATAAAGAAGACGAAGACGAAAACAAAGAACCAAATGAAACAAAAGAAGGATTGAAGAAAGAAGAAGGAAATTTAGAAAAGAAAATCAAGGTTAAGAAAAAAGGAGCAAGAAGAGAAGATAGCAAGAATGAAGAAAAGAAGAGCAAGACGTCGAAGGCGGAATCTTTTCCGACGTTGAGACGGAAGACGGGGCCAGATAAAGATATGTTTCAGGTTGGCCGACAGGCACTTCGAGCTCGAGTATGGGCCCACAGGCGAGAGGTCCATCGGAAGGCGTCCAACCGCATGCTGACGAAAGAAGGAAGGATGACGTGCGCCTTAGCAGATCGGCAACCCGGTGTCCAGCCAGTGTCCGAGGGCGACCACGGTGTCCAGCCAGTGTTCGAGGGCGAACACATTGCTCAGGATGGCCGAGTTGTAGGAGGCGAAAATAAAGAAAAGTACGAGAGAGGACCTTGGCCCATGTTTTTAGGATAGGTATTATTTTATTAGCATGGGCCGGCCGGCCCTTAAAAGGCCGACCCCTGGGAGCAAACGGCAGTACAGGTCGACAGGGTCTCCAGACGGGAGCTCTCTGTACTCAGACGACGACGACGACGAGTACGAAGGCCAGACAACCAGACGGGTTTCTGTCCCTTGTATTCGCCAACGACGGGATAAGAGCCAGACGGGCTCATATCCAATCAGAAGCCGACGACGAGGATATAGCCAGACGGGCTATAGCACAGCGAGCAGGCGGCTCGCGAACGTGCGCAGCAGGAAGAGGACGCGAGGACGCGAATATCGCGGAGTGCGTGTTTGTTCGCGTTTCCCCTCTTCGCTCCACCCCTTGTATATAAACTTTCATTGCGTGTTGGTGACTTTTATTTTATTTTATTTTATTCACTTGTGTTTGTTTTGTAAATATTTAAATCAATTTATTATACATTAAAATACATTTTCTTATTTTATTAATAAATTATAAACTTTTAAAATTGTAAATACCTCTTTATTTTACAATTTCCCTACACATATATAGTTCTGTCTGTGTGTGTATGTCTGTCTGTCTTGTGTTCAATTTTAAGCATGAAGGAATTGAGCTAGGAGGTTGAAATTTTATATTTAAATTAGACACCTCCCTGAGGCGTGAAAATAAGCTTTTGATCAAAATCAGCGAAAAAGTACTAGTACTTTACTGGTGCACTTTTTCAGTTTTTACCGATTTTCTCAAAATTAGCTCCAAAATTCAAAAATCAATTATTTTTTAGATTCTCTTTAAAATGTATTTTCTCATTTTGCCATGAAATCCTATGAAGACCACTTTGCTCTTGTAAGACTTCTGTACTTCTTCCTGAACTTCGCAGGAAAGACAGGAGAAATGGTTGCCATAGTAACAGAATATAAATATTTTTCTGTTTATAAATTTTACATCTTGAATTCAAATGTACCGTGCTGTCAGAAACTAAATATATGTCGACACAAAAAATTTGGCGTGACAAGCACAGTACACAACTTTCTCTTGGGCAAGAGAAAGTTGTGTGCTGTGCGACCAGTCACACCAGATTTTTATAATAAAAAATATGCAATAATTTTCCTTAATAAATTGAATTTCAAATGATTGTTTAGAGAAATATACAGTAGTTCAGATCTAGTTGTAATTTGATAGTCGCAGAAAATTCATACAAGCGATTAATTATAAAATACTTACGGATAAATTTTCAAAATTAAATAGTAATTCAATCCAAAGAATAAGTATAAATTAATAGTAATTAACTCGTTTATTATTGATGACAAGATAGAAAAACAAAGAGCCTAAATGACAAAGAAGTTGACGTCCATAAACCCAAGCCGAACTAGTTTTTAGAAAACGGCCTATAGGGCACCGGAGTGCAAGACTTGAGATGAGAGGCACCTGCAGTCGCCGTTAGACTCCTAATTAATCCAGCTGCTACCTGATAGTTGCTGTTGCCTTAGTTTTCTGTACAGGTTGTTTGTCTCAACCGGGGACAAAACATTCGCTATTCGTAGAACCTGAGTTCGCAATTAGAGCACGCCAAGATCTATCTCTCTATTGCCGGGGCGGCATCTACTCTAATGGTACGTGCCATTGTACTGAACCTGTGTGTAGGTGTGTCTGTCTCCCTTTAAGAGTGTTGGTGTGTATTTCTCTATCGTCAATTGCCAAGAAAATCTTTTCCAGATTAAGACCACAAATGTTTACCAATCAACGTTTTGAACTGCCAATACATAAATCAGTGGCAAATTAAATTGATTTTCTGAGTTTGACGTAATTTATTATTTGTTTTCATTCTTTCTTTTCTTTTTATTACGAAATTATTTCAAAGTTAAAAAGTAAAAAAAAAAAAAAAAAAAACTTGTTCGTTCTTGAAAAAGTTATTAAAGGATATTTATTTATTTTCAATGAAGTTTACACCAGGACTTATTACTTTCACTTTCCTATAACCAATATATAGCGAGTAAGTACCGTAAGTATCCACCAAAAAAAAGAATTCGATCGAAATATATGTTTTAAGTTATAAAAAAATCTGGTGTGGCTGGTCGCACAGTTTCTCTTGCCGAAGGGTAAGAGAAAGTTGTGTACTGTGCTTGTCACACCAGATTTTTTGTGTCGAGATATATTTAGCTAAATATTTTTCGAGATCTATTATTTGAATAAGATAATAGTATTCAAAATACCTCGATTCGGACTTTAACTGAGTCATAGATATCTTGTTAAATATATCTATGACTCAGTTAAAGTCCGAATCGAGGTATTTTGAATACTATTATCTTAAGTCCCGGTACCCTTAAATCGAATCTTCTATTGGACCGCGCATGTTCATTTCCAATTGTAACAAGTTCCGGATGCCTTCTAATATACAATATTGTTTCCATGATATGGACGCAAGGCAGGGGCAACACGCCTAGGGAGACAAAGATATCTCTACAATGTGCATCCCATGATGCACCTACAAGGACTCTTACAACCCGCTTCTGGGCCCTAAAGACTCTGACGGCATGTGACGATCCGCCCCAAAATACTATCCCATATGTCATGATTGAGTGAAAATTGGCATAATAATAAGTAAGACATACGTCAATAGTTGTAAGCTTTTTTAACTTTAACATTCCATAACATATGGGATTAAGCCTCCTGCATAGAGCATCCACATGGGTGTCCCATCTAATGTTGGCATCAAAATGCAGCCCCAAGAATCTTAGTAGTTTGAATGGCACCATATTAGTTGTTTGAATGGTATCCCAGGCAATCCGTCAGATATAATTTCCCTCCCCTTGTTCAAATGAAAATGTAAAAATGCTGTTTTATCCTTTAATTTAACTCACACACTCACACTCAAACATATATACAGTCTTCCAGGCAACAGTTAAGACTTTAAACGATACTCGTATGTTTAAAATATCTATTGTGCCTGGGGTCCGAACCCGCGACTTTTGGTATACGAGGTTAGCACGCTAACCCCTACACCAAGCCCCGAGGGCACTGATATACTTTTAAAGAGAATCAAAAAAAAAAAAAAATAGTTGATTTATGTCGACTGGACCAACCAGTACACATATATAATATATATATATATATATATATATATATATATATCTTGGGATGATATACAGTATATTCATAAAGAAAAAAATATGTCACAAAAAAATGTGACAGCACACCATATAACTTGAATTTACTGAGAGTAAAAAATTTATATATTCTTGGGTATAGCCTAAATACTATAATAAAAGAAAAATAAATATATTTATAACTTTAAATTATTTTTTTCCAAAATGAACTCCTAGTACTTCTTTTATTGACTTAAGGCACTCTTAATACAATTTCATGTTTCAACCAAATTGGCCGCTGGCGGTATCATGTTTTGGTACCTCATCAAGCCATAATTTTTATTAGGTCAGTGTTCTAAATTTTTAATTTCTAATATTTTAAAGTGTAGTAAAATCAAAGATTAAGGGAATATTTTAGTAAAAACCTCTAAGGCATACTGAAATATTTAAGAGTTTATATGTTAGATATATGGATTTATTATAGGCTTTGTTTAATTAAATTTTTTGTTTCTTAGATAACTTATTTCTTCAAGTGCATAAAGTAATCCAGTCAACTTTAACTACCTCTCCTACTACCTTTTATTTAATTCGTTCATTCTCTTCAATCTCAAAAGGTGAAGTACTTTACGGCATCGGATAGATTGGTAGCCAATTAATTTGAAATGGAGGGAAAGCAAAAGCCAGACTCCTAGCATAGAAGACTTCAGCCTATGGACCAAAAAATGTTATAATTAAATCAGGCGCGGTCCTGGAATTTTGTTTTTTTTTTTGGGGGGGGAGGGCTGGAAATTTGTATGTTTGAAAAAATTCAGAATAAATCAAAAAAATGTATAAAAACAGTTTTTACTCGATTAATTTGTTTAAGAACGCAAAATATGTAGTGTAAGTTAAGGTCTCCTGGGGGAAGGAATATGGCTATGGGCATAGCCCCCCCCCCCCGTAGGACCGCTATGAATTAAATTAAAGATAATTAATATCCAAAGATAAAATATTCTGTTTTCAGATTTAATTGTTATTTTTCTTGTGTTTGTGTTTTTTTTTTTTTTTTTTTTTTTGTAAATATAAGAGTGTTAAGTATAAATATACCTATTTTTAAAATTCATATAAGAACTTTTGTCCGAATCTTCATGTAATTCGATCCAAGTAAAGATGTAATGTTTTATTCAGTGACATTTGAATTGTTTGATCAAGAATTTGCAAAGATGTTTTTTTTGCCTTTGAAGTTTCGATGCCGGCCGAAATTGCATGCAAGTTGCGCATTCCCATCAACTCAGACTTATAAAAAAAGCAAATATTTTTCTTTTTTTTTTTTTTTTTAAAAAACATTCACACTTTTCTCATTCACACTCACCTCACACACACATTCACACAGTCTTTTCGGCAACTTAGGCTTCGTGTTTGAAGGGAGCCCAGGTATGGTTATAAAATTAATTTAGAAAATTGTCAATTACCTTACGAAAAATATTTATTATTTTTATTATTATGAAATTTAAATTCATAAAACTCATGTTCAGTAATGATCAATCTTAACTAAATACTTTTTACTTTCTCTTACCTATAAGCTTATATAGAATATATAGACGTTCTAATTAGTAGTGTCTAACTCCATTTTTGTTTATTTTTCAGAAGAGCCAAAAATATTCCATTGTCATTGTTAGAGTCAATGTAATTGGGGTCCAGGGATTTCTATTTAAGCCATTTGGTATCCAAATAAATAAAATGATCGGATAAGTAGGTAAGTAAAAAATATCATCTGATATTATTCTTTTAAATCTTAATGTCAATGTGAATTTATTTTTAATTATAATTTATTTATTTTTTTTATTAAAGTACATTTATGAATAATTCTTATTTATAATGGACTAGTACTACTTCTTTTTAAATAAAAAAATTTTGTAATCGCTTGGTTGATTGTATCATGTTGTTTCATCAATAAAAATCCCACTACCATTTAAATCAAAGAATTATTTTTTAATATAAAATTAATTTAATAATTCATAGCACGTAAAGAAATTTCTTTTAACCAGAATAAATAAATAATTCAATAGAAAATAAAATCATAAATAAATAGATAATCAAAATCATTGGAATCCCTTATACTACGCACATACATTTTTATGATATCGATATGATATTGTCTTAGATGTGAAATATTTCTTCCAAGAGGTGCCATAGAATATAAAACCAAATATTATTTAAAATTAAATAAATAAATTTATGAATGAATGGTTATCGATATTTATTAGTGACATTAATCTATCTAATGGCTTCAATTTTAATATTATAGGGGTAATAATGAGTTGGGTCATGTGGAATACTCGGGAGGGTTATGAGTTTGTAAAATATTCAAAACGCACACATCTGACTGCCTCTAGGGAATCCTTCTATATCCCTGAAAATATAGGGCGTAACAATTATATCAATCCACCAAATATATAGATAGACTCTAAATTACAGTATTTTTCCAAAGATGAGTCCTTTCACCCGAAATAATGAGCCTTCGCAACCAAACTATCAATACATGAAAGTAAAATTTTTATCGCTGAAATGAAGAGGAAAGCAGTCAGATAGGAAGTCTCTATTGTTAAATCAAACTCTTTTATTACAAAACGTTTCAGACAATATCATTGTGAATAATGTATAGAGGGTGCCCGGAAATAACAGGAATCTAGAAAAGGAGATGATTCTACATGAAAAAATAAGACTTTTTTCCTATAAACTTAATATGCCCAGACGCTTCGTTTTGAAGATACGGGGGGTCAAAGTATTGGAATTTTTTTTTTTAGTTTTTTGCTAATATCTCGAAAACCGTTTGAGATATAATGTTTACACTTTACACATAAAACAAGCGGAATAATGTACATAAATCGTGCACAGAAGCTAAACAATGTATCTCAAACGGTTCTCGAGATATTAGGTAAAAAACAAAAAAAAATTCTACTTTCACCCCCTGTATCTTGAAAAAGAAGCGTCTGAGCATATGAAGTTTATAGGAAAAAAGTCTTATTTTTTCAAGTAGATTCATCTCCTTTTCTAGGTACCTGTTATTTCCGGGCACCCTGTATAACAGAAAAAATTTAATTGTAATTGTAAAATGCTGCCCTTAATTTTTGCCACTTCATGCAGTTGCTGTGATTTCGGCCATGACTTTAAAATTAGAAATTAATTCTTCCTTGAAGGATATATTTTTATAAATTTCACTATCATCTCTTCGGATATGATTGATTAGCATCTTTGGAAAATTCAAGATGGTGTCTTACTAACATTTTCCCTCTAGCAAATTTAATTAAATTCCCATGTATTATTAATTAAAAAAAAATTTTTGTATAATTGAAATAGAAATAAATTTCGAGCCCCGAAGTAATAATAATTCTAATATATTATTATTTTTTATTTCCTTATTAATCATAGTCGAAATTTAAATTGAATATGTGTGAGGAGAGAGTCGTAACTACCGAAATGATAATAAATTTCACCAGCAGGTCCTCTGGAGTTACGTGCGCGATTTTGTCTGCGCATCATTTGACAGATGAGAAGAGGGAAGGGGGGGGAGGGGGAGGACTGGACTGTCCTGGGGGACCCAGGTGGGGCTTAGGCCCTCAGGCGCCGCCTCCAAACTCAAGATTAATTAACGTGTGTTGGTTAATTAATTTGAATAGCAGTAGCCCCACGGTGGCTAGTCAATATCAAATCGCCATGTCGTGACTCTGATTATAGTAACTCTTTAATAAATGGCTAGGAGCAAGTCGAACCCCGAATTGGGCTTCTTTATTATTAAGAAACATTTTAATAGATTCCATACAACTTTTTTCAATTAATCATCTTAAAAAAAAATTTCATTCATTCATATAAGATAAAATAAGGTAGCCTTATATGAAGGTAATTTAGGATTAATCAAAGGGAAAAAAATAAAAAGATAATACCACCCCCTCTTTTGCTAAATTATTTATTCATAAATTAAATATAATTTAGAAAATATTTGATTTTTTTATATACTTGTCATTAATTAAGGGTTAATTTTTGTATCGAGTAGAAAATAATTACCACTAATTTCAGGTAAATTATATTTTTTTTATCCGGAATAGTTATCCCTATTATTTCAAAAAATAATTATTTAGTTGGAATTCGATAAAAAATTAAAAATAGAAAACCTGAATTATAATTTTTTTTTTTTTTTGAAATTTTTTAACATGGGTTGTAAAAAGAGGTGAGGATTACCCAATAAAAATAATTGTAATATTCACATAACTAAAAGGCAGGGGCGGATTAAAGGGGGGGGGGCGAGGGGGCGATCGCCCCCCCCCCCCGAGAAGAAATTCAAACAGTTATAAAAACTAGTAGTCTAAAGAAATTATGATTTCCGCTCTTTAATTTCAATTGAATTTGTTACTAATCAATTTAAATAAATAGGAAAAGAATCTAAATGGCCATAGATGCCGACAAAGTCCTTAAATAAAAAAAAAAATTAAAAAAAAAAACCGCCCCCCCCCGACAAAATTGCATTAATCCGCCACTGCTAAAAGGGTCATGAAAGAGAATAGTTTTAGATTTACTAAGAGGTATGATCGTTGATTGGCCGCTTTCACCGAAAGAGCACAATCATTTTTTAATTTTGTACAAAAGAAATGTGACTACAAAAAGAGATTCAATGTAGTTCAAAGAAAAACTTCCACTAAAATGAAAACTATAACATACTTTAAGCAGTGGCGTACCGAGGGGGGGGCGGCCCGCCCCAGGCCCTGAGCCGACATAGGCCCCATATATACCCTTTGAGAGGCCCCGGGGACCTTGTCGCGAAAAAAAAATGTTCCGCGGGCGGCAAAAATAAAAAATTTTATGTCTCTAAAAAAAAAAGGTAAAATATTTTTTCGAAAAATTTTTGAGATCAGGGAAAATTTTTACCCCCTCCCCCCCCCAAAAAAAAAAATCAATATAGGGCACCCTCTTCTAGTGCCGCCCCAGGCCTCCAACTGCCTCGGTACGCCTCTGACTTTAAGATCAATAAAATTTATTTAATCAAAATAGAAAAATTAGGAATAGAAGGATAATTGGTATTTTTTTAAAGAGACCTCATAAAGTTTAAACATTTACTAATTATAATAATACTAATAATATTATTGTATGTAAATACGCAATCGAATGTGAAAGCCATGGGGCGCATAAATTAGTTCATCTTTGCTTGCTGTAAGATAGTCAACACAAATGAGAAATTAATTGCTCCAAGAGAATCAACTACCATAGATCGATTCTGCAAACAAGGTATGATCTAACATTGTAAGTTGGCGAAAAGGCATTATAAGTGTAGCTAAACGTTATTTTTTTTTAATCTGGTGGAAAAGAACGAAACATGTAAAACCACAAAATAAATCAAAAATTTAAAAAAGCTGTGAATTATTTTGTAGGATGATTCAGAAAATTTCCATTTGATAACTAGTTAATTAGATGTGAAGCAACAGGCACTTAGTGAATCATTTAAATATTATTTCATAATTAACTAGAACCTACGGCTGAGTTTAAGATTTAAAGTGAACTAGTGACGTCATTGGGGAGATGTCCAAAAGGGTCAAGTAATAAAGGGAATTCAAAAAGAATCCGTAAATAGTGGCAGAATTCTTGCCTTTTGGGCTATGGACCAGGGGAAGGTACCCCATCTCTTGCTCAAAAATTTATTTCACTAGAAATGGCTATTGTCAATTGAGGTCCAAATAGCCTCAGATGCCGAAAAAGAACTTGAATAAAAAAATTGATTTTATAAAATTATCAAACAACAAAAAAAAAAACAGATATTTATAAGCTTTCCTTACGTAAGAGTCAACACACGTTCTCTAAAAGTGAAAAAAAAATTATTTATGAATAGTAAACTTGAGTTAATAAGAAATCCATTAATCTCTAACACTGAAAAAAAAAAAGAAAAAAGAGAAAGATAGCAATCTAAGGTGAAAAAAAGATAATAAATCGAATGCTATCGATATATATAAACTAAGTTTATTTAAACTGAATCTCATCTTAATATATTTAGCTATTATCTTCTATCTTTTTTTTTTTTTTTTTTGAAAAATATCTCTGAAAAATATCGTCTCGCCCATTCATTAGACTGGCTGTCTTTTGCTGAGAACATCTCGCTCAATTTAAATGAGTGACTTGATCTAATTAGGTTCTTGTGGTATGCCAGGCAAACGCAGGTGCTCTTCTCTCTGCAAGGCTCTTCTTCGGACGCCATGTCAAAATCATCATCATCATCATAATCATCATTATCATCAGAAGAGGGACGTGACGAGCAACGAGCGCGTGCCGAGTTCGTGACCCGGCGATCATCCGGTCATTTAAAGCTTTCTAAAAGCTCATAGATTTAAGACTCCACCCTTCTTGCAAACACAACTTAAGTGAATAGGTAATTTAGAAAGGAGGATACCAATTTGCCACTAGAGAGAAGATTATTATTTTATTTATAAGAACAAATAAATAATAGATGCCAAAAATGGCACAAGACTTTGCTATTATCCTAGAAGCGTTAAAAATTAGTATCTAAATGTTTTTAATATATTTATATAATTAATCTAAATCAGATTAGATTTAGGTTTGATGAGGCTCTAAGCTTTTGAAGCTAATGAAGCCCTTTATATGTTCAGTACCTAAAGACACAGCTGTTTTTTGTGTTGAATATTCCTATTCATTGGCGTAGCCAGAAGTTTTTCATGGGGGGATCAAGAATTTTTTTTCAAAAATTTAAGATTATTTTAGGGTATTTATAAATCATTTGGGTTTGTTTTTTTAGCTAGAGTAAATTATTATATTTTATTTTCCCTTACCTTATGTGAAATATAATTTGTATTAAATATCTAGTCATGGCTTGGGTCCCATGGCGGGGGGGGTTTGAACCCCCAACCCCCCCTGGCTACGCCTATGTTCCTATTTGATAATTTATAGGAGTATAAAGTTATATGTTAGGTCTGTTCGTTTCGCTTGCCATTGCAGTATAATTTACACATTTTGCCCTGCGTTTCATTTTTGCTACGTGTACGCTAATAAACTTTGCCCTATGTGTATGCTAGCAAAACTTGTCCCTTTTGACCAAAATAGCGTACACTTTTTACCATGACAAGTGAAACGAACAAATCTATTATTTGCACATATCAAATATGTATTTCCCCTAAGTTCGAAATATTAATAAGCTTATTATTATTCATTCAGTTGTTTTTCTTTAAATTTTTTTTTGAATTCCCAAACCTCTACTGTATCATGTTTCAACTTAATTTATTTAGGCAAAGTCTCATTCAGTTAAAGCATTATTAAAGAGTCCTTTAACTCACAAGGAGAGTACACGGTTGACTCGTCACCGATTTTGATCTCCTTTTATATGGTGAATCTATACTGAAAAATATTTGTATTCTGATGGAACTTTTCGTCCAATGCGCCCTGTAACAATTTTTTTTTCTCATCTGAAATTTTAAAATCTGAAAAAGATTGTTATAAGGCTCAAAGAAAAACATATCAACAACTAAAGCTAATAGCGTAACGGGTAGAGAAGAGGGTTAGTA
>JAKCPI010012171.1:0-10539 GCA_023213315.1 Euborellia annulipes | reverse complement strand
TTCGTGTCACGTCCAATGGGGGTGCCTAACTTAAATATAAAATTTCAACTTCCTAGCTCCTTTCGTTCTTGAGATATTTTGTTCACAGACACACAGACACACACACACACAGACAGACCATGTCGCGAAAACCACTTTTTTGGATTCAGGGGACCTCAAAACGTGAAGATCCATCAAAATCTCGACATCGAATTTTTGACATGAATCCAATACTTTCTCTCTCTATATATATATTACATATATACATAGGTAAGAGAAAGTAAAAATAAAAAATCTGGTGTGACTGGCGCACAGCACACAACTTTCTCTTACCTTCGGTAATCGAAAGTTGTGTACTGTGCTTGTCACACCAGATTTTTTGTGTCGACATGTATTTAGTTTCCGACAGTAGGGTACAATTGAATTCAAGATGTAAAATTTTTAAGTATGGGAAAATATTTATATTTTGATACCATGGCAACCATTTCTCCTATCTTTTCTATGGAGTACAAGAGTAAAGTGGTCTTCAGAAGATTTCAATCACAAAATGAGAATATACATTTTATAGAGAATCTAAAAAATAATTGATTTTTGAATTTTAAAAAAAATCGTTGGAGCAAATTTTGAGAAAATCGAAAAAAACTGAAAAAGTGAATCAGTAAAGTGCTAGTACTTTTTGGTCGATTTTGTTCAAAAGCTTCGTGTCACGTCCCATGGGGGTGCCTAACTTAAATATACAATTTCAACCTCCTAGCTCTTTTCGTTCTTGAGATATTTTGTTCACAGACACACAGACACACACACAGACACACACACAGACACACAGACAGACAGACAGACCATGTCGCGAAAACCACTTTTTTGGATTCAGGGGACCTCAAAACGTGAAGATCCATCAAAATCTCGACATCGAATTTTTGACATGAATCCAATACTTTCTCTCTATATATATATTACATATATACATAGGTAAGAGAAAGTAAAAATTATCTGATATTTGATTTAAATAAATTATGAATGAAATATGGTCTATATAAATTATTTCCAACCGGGGGGGGGGGGGGGGGGGTTATTATCGGGTAATTGTAGTTTTGTTTTTTTTCCTAATAAAGTTTTTATTATTATTATTTTTTTTTAACCTTTATTAAAAAAAAAAAAGTAATAGGTGTGGAAGCGAAGAAATTTTTTTCGGGGAGGTGTGATAAAATTAAGTTTGGAAACTGCTTGTCTAATATTTGGACCCTGTTATACAATAGTGGGTCAAGCGTCAAAAAATTAAAAATTGAGTTAAGCACGGAATATTGTTTCAAATGCTATAATTAATAGTATTTTTTATGAAATATGTCCTAAAAAAATTTATATTTAATGTTACTTGCAAAATTGACAAAAAAAATTATATATAACCCAATGAAAAAAAAAAAAAACTTTAATGTTAATTTTCTCAAATCTCGGTAGCTGGCGCCTGACACACTAATGCGTAACAGGGTCCATTTATTCAAAATCTATAATTATATGGTAGTGCCAGTATTTAACTAACTGAAGATTATTAAATTTTTTAATATATTTGCCATGGTAACAAAATATAAATATTTTTCTATGTTTATAAATTTTATATCACGAATTTAAATATTGATAAGCCCCCGGGTCTGGCGTAGTAGGTAGCGTGCCTACCTCCTATACCAAACGCCGCGGGTTCGGACCCAGGCAGTCCGATGATTTTATTTAAGCCATTTGGATACCAGATGGCTTAAATAGAAATGCCTCAACCCACAATAGATAATATATAATACAACGGTTATCGTCAAAAGTCTTAAATGGCCTAAGTTGCCGAAAAGACTGTGTGAATGTGTGTGTGAGTGTGAGTGTGAATGAGAAAAAAGTGTGAATGTTTAAAAAAAAAAAAAAAAAAATATTGATAAATATTTATTGTAAAAAAAACTCAGGTGTGCCAAGCACAAACACAACTTCCAACCGAAGGTAAGAGAGATTTGTGTGCTGTGCGGCTAGTCACAGCAGATTTTTTAATAATAAATAAATATTAAAATTAAATAATCTTCAGTTAGTTAAATTGAAGAGCTTCAAAGATTTTAGACAAGCGGTTTCCAACCTTTATTTACCTTCCGGAAATAGGAAAGAAGAGATTAGTTCCTTTGTTTATATCTTGAATTCTATTATATCCACGGAAAAAAAATATATGTGGATACAAAAAATCTGGTGTGACACAACTTTTTATCACCGAGTGTAAGCGAAAGCTGTGTGCTGTGCGACAAATCACACCAGATTAAATGTATGTGTTTGTGTAAAAGATAGGAAAAAAAAGAACATCCGTAAGAATCTTTCAAAGATAAAAAAGATAAAAAATCTGGTGAGACTGGTCGCACAGCACACAAGTTTATCTTACCAAAGGCCACACCTGATTTTTTGTGTCGACATATATTTAGTTTCCGCCAATATATTAAAATTCAAAATAGAAAAAATCTGCTGTGACTGGCGCACAGCCCCCTAACTTAGATAGAATATTTCAATCTCCTAGCTCTTATCGTTGTTGAGACAGACCAATTTGTGGGACCCTTTTTTTGGACTCAGGGGACGTTAAAGCGTGTATATCCATTAAAATCTCGACATCGAATTTTTAACAAGATCGCCAAACTGTATTTATTTTATATAGAGTAAGGTGGGGCAAAAGTCCGCACGGGGCAAAAGTCCGAATCCTCATTTAAAAATCCCCGGTAGACTTGGCGTTGTTCTAAACAACTTTGTTAGGTTGGTAACAACAAGAACAGATGATGATTCGAAATTCAATAACGTGTTTGAAGCACATGAACTTCAATCTTACTGGGGACTAATTGTTATAAGTCCTATTGTGTATTTCTAATAAATAAAATAAATACATAAAACATACCTATACTTAATGTATTTCTTATTAAGTCTTTTTTATACCCTGGTTCGAGAGTTTGTTCGCTGCAGGGGCAATTGTTTGCACCTAAGGACTTTTGCTCCGCTAGTGCGGACTTTTACCCCCTCGATGGGGCAAAAGTCCACAAATGAAAATTTTTGTTTAAATACCTCTCCTACTCTTATGCTACCGAATTGGAAACCAAAAAAATTATGTAAGATAGCCAACCAGGCTTTCAGGGGATGTTCCTATTTTTATTGTATCTTTCATAGGAAGGTCAAAAAAAAATTCCCAAAGAAAAACTGCGGACTTTTGCCCCACCTTACTCTATAGGTTAAGAGAAAGTAAAACGAATGCTAAAAGAAATTTTCAAATGTTTCAAATCGAAAAAAAGCCAAAAATAAAATTTTAATTTCCATATGTATATATTTATGTAGGCCTACAAGCTTTTCTACCATGTTTGAGTGTGTGTGTGTAGATTTGGTATGAAAAAAGCAAATGATATAAAATAAAATAATTAAAAAAAAAAAAAAAAAAAATTCAAGATGAATTAATATATAATTTAAGGGAGTGCATTGAACGAAGTGGGGCGATTTATAACAAAAACTATTCATTAACAAACCAAAATAAATAAAATAAATACACTAAACGAATGATGGACCGATAAGCTTAGAGGCTCGACTTGTACTTCCTTTGAGCAGGCCTAAGTCTCTCTGCACAACTTAAAGAGAAAAAAAATTATTCCCATTTATATTTCACAGAGATATTTTTAATTGAAATCCTAAATTGGTAAAAGTCTTGTCCTTCCTCGACGGTGACATGTTTGCCGAAGGTGAGCAAGGGACACTGGCTAGGCCCAAAGCCCGCTGAAGGCGGGTCTTGCAGCTAGTTTCATATAAAATATTTCACTTTTTAATGTCACACAAAAAGATGAACTCCAGGCTTTGAAAATTACTGATTTTAATATGAAATTAAACAGTGAAATAGAATTTATTTTTTCAATTAAAAAAAAAAAAAAATTAATTACTAATTATGATAGAAAAGCATGGGGTGGGGGTGGAGAGAGAAAAAGAGAACGGACTTCATTTGATTAAAGAAAAACATGTTAATAATAGAGATTAATAAAGAATATTTGTTTTTAAATTTTATCTATTAAAAAAAAATAATATTTTAGTTTATTAGAAGGGGGTGATTTACACCCTCTCACTCCTTGGGTGTCATACTTTATCAGAATGTTATAATTACAAATTGGATTATATTATGAGTTTATTAAAAAGAGAAAAAAAAATGAAAATATACTAAATATGTAATATTGTGATCATGAGATTTTCATAGTAACTAAGGAAAAAAAAAATTTTTTGGCCAACCCTAATATATATAGCTAAATATTTTTCGAGATCTATATATTTGAATAAGATAATAGTATTCAAAATACCCCGATTCGGACTAAACAAGTCATAGATATATTTAAAAGGATGATCGGCCTCACCATTAAAAAACACTGTCTCGTCTAAAAAAATCTGGTGTGACTGGCGCACAGCACACAACTTTCTCTTACCCTTCGGTAAGAAAAAGTTGTGTACCGTACTGGTCACACCAGATTTTTTGTGTCGAGATATATTTAGTTTTCCATAGCACCTTAGTTTCAAACTTGCATTTTAAATGTTGATTGCTTGAAATAAACTATGGCTATTTTTCAAAATTTTAATCTCACATTTGGACATTTTATACACAAAATTAAATACAAAATTTCATAAGAATTGGAAAAAAAATTTTAAATGCGTAAAAAGTTCCAAAGGGGACTTCCTTTTGAATCGAAATTAACATACAAATCCCTATAGGAAATTAACATTGGCCAAATGCGAAGATAAGGTGGAAAGTTTAAAACGCGTAGAAAGAGAGAAGATAATTTTGTGAGAGTGAGAGAGAGAGAGAGATATGTTTTCTCCGAAACAATTAAAGACAGAAATAAAATAAAAAAATCTGGTGTGACTGCCGCACAGCACACAACTCTTACCTTCGGTAATCGAAAGTTGTGTTCTGTGCTTGTCACACCGGATTTTTCGTGTCGACATGTAGGGGAGAGGGCGGGACATTGGGACACGAGGCACATTGGGACATTCGAATTTTAGCTCTACTAAATATAAAGTTTGAGTTGTACTCTTTGAACGTTAGGGTGCATTAAGTACCCATTTTATTAAGAAAAAATTTTCTATAATAAAATGGGCACATTTAGTAGAGCTAAAATTCGAATGTCTCAATGTGCCTCGTGTCCCAATGTCCCGCCCTCTCCCCTATTTAGTTTCCGACAGTAGGGTACAATTGAATTCAAGATGTAAAATTTATAAGTATGGGAAAATATTTATATTTTGTTACCATGGCAACCATTTCTCCTATCTTTTCTATGGAGTGCAAGAGTAAAGTGGTCTTCAAACAATTTTGAGAGCAAAATCAGAATATACATTTGAAAGAGCACCTAAAAAATAAATGATTTTTGAATTTTAATCAAAATTGTTAGAGCGAATTTTGAGAAAATCGAAAAAAACTGAAAAAGTACATCAGTAAAGTACTAGTACTCTTTGGTCGATTTTGATTAAAAGCTTATTTTCACGCCCTAGGAGAGTGCCTAACTTAAATATAAAATTTCAACCTCCTAGCTCAATTCCTTCATGCTTAAAATTGAACACACACAGACAGACAGACACACAGACATACAGACAGACAGACAGACCATGTCGCGAAAACCACTTTTTTGGATTCAGGGGACCTCAAAACGTGTATATCCATCAAAATCTCGACATCGAATTTTTGACCTGAATCCAATACTTTCTCTCTATATATATATTACATATATATAGGTAAGAGAAAGTAAAAATGGGCGTTTAAATAATAATTGATTTTTAATCTAATAAAAAGAAAAAGATTTAAATTCGGTTACCATGGCAACCATTTCTCCTATCTTTCCTAAAGTGTGCTTCAAACAATTTTGAGGGCAAAACGAGAATATACATTTGAAAGAGTATCTAAAAAATAATTGATTTTTGAATTTTAATCAAAATCGTTAGAGCGAATTTTGAGAAAATCGAAAAAAACTGAAAAAGTACATCAGTAAAGTACTAGTACTCTTTGGCCGATTTTGATTAAAAGCTAATTTTCTCGGTCCCGGGGGGTGTTTAACTTAAATATAAAATTTCAGTCTCATAGCTCAATTCCTTCATGCTTAAAATTGAACACACACACACACACACAGAGACAGAGATGCAAACCATGTCGCGAAAACCACTTTTTTGGATTCAGGGGATCTCAAAACGTGAAGATCCATCAAAATCTCGATATCGAATTTTTGATAGGAATCCAATACTCTCTCTCTCTCTCCCCTCTCTCTCTATTTTATATATATATATATATATAGAGGTAAGAGAAAGTAAAAACTACTCGATTGCTTTGATCATAGGCGTAGCCAGGGGGGGGGGGGTTCAAACCCCCCCCCCATGGGAACCAAGCCATGACTAGATATTTAATACAAATTATATTTCACATAGAGTAAGAGAAAGTAAATGATTTATAAAAACCCTAAAATAATCTTAAATTTTTGAAAAAAATTTCTTGATCCCCCCATCAAAAATTTCTGGCTACGCCAATGGCTTTGATCATGTTTAATTATTACTTTCTCTTACCTCTATATATGTTAAAATATATATATAGAGAGAGAGAGAATATTGGATTCCTATCAAAAATTCGATAGCGAGATTTTGACGGATATACATGTTTTGAGGTGAATCCAAAAAAGTGGTTTTCGCGACATGTCTGTGTGTCTGTCTGTCTGAGAACAAAATATCTCAAGAATGAAAAGAGCTAGGAGGTTGAAATTTTAAATTTAAGTTAGGTACCCTTCTGGGACGTGACACAATGCTTTTGAACAAAATCGGCCAAAGAGTACTAGTATTAATATTTTACTGATGCACTTTTTCAGTATTTTTTTTTTTATTTTCTCAAAATTCGCTTGTATATTGCCATGAAGACCACTTTACTCTTGTACTTCATAGGAAAGATAGGAGAAATGGTTGCTATGGTAACAAAATATAAATATTTTCCCATACTTATAAATTTTACATCTGAATTCAAATGTACTCTACAGTCGGGTCAAAAATTCGATGTCGGGATTTTGATGGATACAAAATGGTCTGTCTGTGTTTAATTTAAAGCATGAAGAAATTGAGCTAGGTGGTTGAAATTTTATACGGCTAATATTTATTTAAAAATGTATAGATAGAGATTTTGATAGAAGAGTATTATCAATTAAATTTGATTCTAGGATAAAGACTTATAAAATTGAATTGGGAGTGTCGAAATTACTTAATTGTTTACTGTTGGACAGTGGCGGTCCCAGAATTTTGTCAAGGGGGGGCCCAAACTTTTTTTTTTTTTTTTTTTTGTTATTCATTTAAGCTCTTTTTCGGCAGCGAAGGCTATTTAGACCTATTCTAAATACTTATTTCACCTGGATTGGTAGCCAATGGCCTAAAATTTATGATGTAGGGAAGGTGAAGAATAGGATGGCGCAAAAAACCGACTAATTTTTTTTTTCAATCTCGTATGACAATATTTTAGTATATCATGTTTTAAGAGACCTCTCCAAAGATGAGCTCAAAAAAATTTTTTAAGAGTCGATCAAAATTTTAAAAAAATTTCCAAATTCGTCAAAAATCGATTTTTTTTTTCTTTTTTTAATTTTTTTCTCGTTATGGTCGAATTTTATAGTCGAAAAAAATAAGTTTCTCAAATTTTCAACTTAAAATATTAATTTTTAAAGGTCCCTCAAATTTTTTTTTAGTTTTTCGGCATTTCTTCGATGTTTTCAAGCGACCTCTAAATATTCATATTAAAGATTTAATAAATTCTTATTTTCTTTTAATTATTAAGATATTTGAGAGAATATAATCAATCGTACCTTAATTTGCAAATTAGCAAGTTATTAAAAAATTATATTTTCAGTCTTTTAATCTTGGCCAGTGCTGTCGTTTCGGGCCCATTTGCCACAAAATAAAAATACAGCCCTACGGATATACATCTAATGGTATATGCACATTTAATCATTTATTTTTGTACTAGCTGCGGTAGGGTTGCCTTCGGCAACCCTACCCCGCTAGCCCTGGCGGGCGGCGTCTCGGGATATGACTAAGAGTTGTCCAGATAAATGTATTTTAATTAATTATGAGGAAGAGTTTTTATTTTTTATTTTAAATATTTGATTAATATATTTTTCAATTATTTACACCCTAAGGAAGCGTCATTTTAAATTTTATTAAAAACGAATGAAAAATAAATTTCAGGGGGGGGGCAGGGGGGTGATTGAACTTTCTGAGGTCTAAAAAATCATTTTTCAATTATTTACACCCTAAGAAAGCGTCATTTTAAATTTTATTAAAATCGAATGAAAAATAAATTTCAGGGGGGTCAGGGGGGTGAATGAACTTTCTGACATCTAAAATACCATTTTTCAATTATTTACACCCTAAGAAAGCGTCATTTTAAATTTTATTAAAATCGAATAAAAAATAAATTTCAGGGGGGTCAGGGGGGTGAATGAACTTTCTGAGGTCTAAAATACCATTTTTCAATTATTTACACCCTAAGAAAGCGTCATTTTAAATTTTATTAAAATCGAATGAAAAATAAATTTCAGGGGGGTCAGGGGGTGAATGAACTTTCTGAGGTCTAAAATACCATTTTTCAATTATTTACACCCTAAGAAAGCGTCATTTTAAATTTTATTAAAATCGAATAAAAAATAAATTTTAGGGGGGTCAGGGGGGTGAATGAACTTTCTGAGGTCTAATCGAATTAGGGGTAGGGAACCCCCCTTTTTGGGGGTTATCAATTACCCCATAGCAAAGCATTGGAAAACAGGATCTAACTCGCTTTACGAAAAATATATTTATCAAAAAATTTAAAATGAAAAATAAAAACTATTACTCCCCCTAACAATTCGACATTTGAAAAGATTTTTCCGCTCTGCCCCCCCCCCCTTAAATTTTTATTTTTTTTATTTTTCATTCGATTTTAATAAAATTTAAAATGTTGCTTTCTTAGGGTGTAAATAATTGAAAAATGGTATTTTAGACCTCAGAAAGTGCAATCACCCCCTGACCCCCCCCTAACATTTATTTTTCATTCGATTTTAATAAAATTTAAAATGCTGCTTTCTTAGGGTGTAAATAATTGAAAAATGGTATTTTAGACCTCAGAAAGTTCAATCACCCCCCTGGCCCCCCCCTAAAATTTATTTTTCATTCGATTTTAATAAAATTTAAAATGTTGCTTTCTTAGGGTGTAAATAATTGAAAATTGGTATTTTAGACCTCAGAAAGTGCAATCCCCCCCCTGGCCCCCTAAAATTTATTTTTCATTCGATTTTAATAAAATTTAAAATGCTGCTTTCTTAGGGTGTAAATAATTGAAAATTGGTATTTTAGACCTCAGAAAGTGCAATCACCCCCCTGGCCCCCCCCTAAAATTTATTTTTCATTCGATTTTAATAAAATTTAAAATGTTGCTTTCTTGGGGTGTAAATAATTGAAAAATGGTATTTTAGACATCAGAAAGTGCAATCACCCCCCTGACCCCCCTAAAATTTATTTTTCATTCGATTTTAATAAAATTTAAAATGTTGCTCTCTTAGGGTGTAAATAATTGAAAAATATATTAATCAAATATTTAAAATAAAAAATAACTCTTCCTCATAATTAATTAAAATACATTTATCTGGACAACTCTTAGTCATATCCCGAGACGCCGCCCGCCAGGGTTAGCGGGGTAGGGTTGCCGAAGGCAACCCTACAGCAGCTAGTTTTTCATAAAGCGAGTTAGATCCTGTTTTCCAATGCTTTGCTATGGGGTAATTGATAACCCCCAAAAAGGGGGGTTCCCTACCCCTAATTCGATATAATGATAGCCTAAAACCACCCCCGGAAAATTCCCTACCCATTAAAAAAAACTCCATGAAAATCGGTCCAGTAGTTTCGGAGTCTATGCGTTACAAACAGACAGACAGACAGACAGACAGAGATTGTCTTTTATATAATAGTATAGATGAACCAAAATGCATCTATCTAAGAAACATTAACAGTTTATCGTCCTGAAGATGGGATCGTTGTAATTCCGAAACGTCGACGATAATTAAATTAAGTTTTTTTTATCTCTTGCTGGCTGTCTACATCTATTTAATCCCAATAATTATACTTTCAGTATTCTGTATTTCATTATTGTTTGTTCATCTCGTGGTGTATTTTTGTCGATTATCTTACTAATTAAAAGTTAAATATTTAATACTCGCTGCGGTAGGGTTGCCTTCGGCAACCCTACCCCGCTAGACCCTGGCGGGCGGCGTCTCGGAATATGACTAAGAGTTGTCCAGATAAATGTATTTTAATTAATTATGAAAAAGAGTTTTTATTTTTTATTTTAAATATTTGATTAATATATTTTTCAATTATTTACACCCTAAGGAAGCGTAATTTTAAATTTTATTAAAAACGAATGAAAAATAAATTTCAGGGGGGGGTCAGGGGGGTGATTGAACTTTCTGATGTCTAAAATACCATTTTTCAATTATTTACACCCTAAGAAAGCGTCATTTTAAATTTTATTAAAATCGAATGAAA
>JAKCPI010012170.1:0-14347 GCA_023213315.1 Euborellia annulipes | reverse complement strand
ATATTAACGAATCAACTCAAGATGTATTTTCGTCTTTTAATTTTCAAATCTTTAGCTTAGAGTGAATTCAATAATGGGATATTTCAACAAATTAAAGTTGCATTTAAATAATTATGAGTAGCTACCAATCAATTGAAATAAATAGAGATGCGGTACCTAATAATAATAATAATAATAATAATAGAATAGAATAGAAATGGAGTTTTTCAATTTCATTACATAATTAGACTATTTATTTTTTTAATAGTACATATTTCATTTTTTTTTTCTTTGGTAGAAGAAAACAAAAATTTAACATTAAAAAAAGTAAAAATGGGTCGTGAATGACTTTTTTTTTAATGTCTTTTTAAAAGCAATATTTCGCAAAAAAGTCATTAACAATGAAAATCGTCTAATTTTATTTTATTTCTTGTCTTATTGACAGAGAACATTGCTGGCGGTACTCGCTGGCTTCCCTACTCCAGCCAGCGCGGCGCCTGAGGCAGCAGCCTGCAGTCAGTAGATAGGCAAGCAGGCGACGCTGCAGCACAAACACCGAATTTCTCTCTCTCTCTTCGTTAAAACTCTCTCGAAAACATCACCACCAGGTAATTATCATTCACTCATTGTTTATTCCGTTTCCAATCTATAGAATCCGTTGTGATATAGATAATTAATTAATTGAATAGCTAAAATTGAATAAGATCGAGTCTGTCCTAAGCTTTTAAATATTATAATGAGATTCAATACATGTCTAAATCTCATTTTGCCACTGAAATCTTCTGAAGACCACTTTACTTTTCTACTTCATAGGAAAGATAGGAGAAATGGTTGCCATGGTAACAAAATATAAATATTTTCCCATACTTAAAAATTTTATTACATCTTGAGTTTTAATATATTCGCGGAAATTAAATATATCTCGACACAAAAAATCTGGTGCGACCAGTCACACCAGATTTTTTTAAAAGCATTTGCATACTTACAGACACTTCAAATTCATGAATAAGAACTCTAATATCAATATTTGAATTGGTTTATTTAATAAAACATAGCCTGATGAAGAAATTTTTCTAAAGGAAAATTTATTATTCTTAGTAAAAATAAAAGACCAAATCACCTTGTTAAAAAAAAGATATTTTAAAAATGATCATCCAATTGATTTGAAAAATATTTTCCACCTACAGTGCAATAAAATAATATTTGATTGGCTCGAGAGAAATGATGCCACTGATTTTATCTCTAGCTGTTTGACTGTTTGCCCCCTGGAGCGAGCTAATAAAAATTTGAGGATGAAAATAAACCCCTTAACGTCCCTATTATGGTTCATTGTCTCATAATAAATCTCATCTTTATAGTTTTATAGATCAACTCTTTATATATTATTTAAAGTTTTGAAATATAATTTATCTTCTTTTGAAAAGATACTTATTATAAGTTATGACGTTAGTTATATTATTATTCAAGAAAATTTATTAGCTTCCAAACCTCATGTTATATTTTACAACAAGCATGAATTTATGTCTTAATGGCTAATTGCTTTCTAATTCTTTTGAGTATCTATTTTTTTTTATTTAGTTTTTTATACAAAATTCCCACGCGATAAAAGTTTAATCTTACAAGAGATTTATTATTATTTTTTTAATAAAAATAAAGTCAACGAAGTTGAAAAACTTTCCTCCCTATTAATCGGATATTTGTATATGGAAAAAGTTTTGAAACTTAATTGCCCATTTTTTATTCTAGTGGAAATAAAGGCCCACAAGCATACCTTGCTTTGATGGTCAATCATCATAAGACAAAAAAATTTATATTTTTTCACTTTGATTTTATTTCCGGTTTAGCATTTTAACGTATAATGGTGTATGGAAGGGTTATAAAAAAACTAGCCCAACTTTTAAAATAAATATTTAATTCTCTGTTACTAATCGCAATTATGCATGTATTTGACGATAAATCGTTCATCGTTAAAAAAAATTTTAGCACATGAGTTCTACTATTGGTGTACAGTGACGAAGCGGAGGTGGGAGGGATATATCATTATTATCATAATTGTTTAAATGTATTAATACATGTAAATTTCAGATGCTCCAGGAGGCCATAGCCTCAGAGCATAATAAACAAACTATCAAACTATCTACTCTTTTCATTACCTTGATTTTTTTTTTTTTTTTTTTTTTTTAATGAATTTGGCCCCCGGGTCTGGCGTAGTAGCTATCGTGCCTACCTCCTATACCAAACGTCGTCTATATAATTAATTAAGTCCATATAATTAATTAATTAAGTTCATATAATTAATTAATTACTATTGTTTCTTCGTTTTTTACTTTTCACATACCGCATCTTTGTTTAGGAATATAAATAAAAATAATTTTGATTAAGCATTTGAGCCATGTTGACACCGTTCCTGCTCTCGGGCTTGTCCTAGTTGGTAGCCCGCCTGCCTTGTATACCGAGGGTTTGGATCCCAGGCAGTCTGATGATTTTATTTAAGCCATTTGGATGTCAAATGGAATGCCTAGACCCAAATATATATATATTCATAATAACTGTTATCATATAAAGTCTTATATGGCCTAAGATGCCGAAAAGACTGTGTGTTTGTGTGTGTGAATGGGAAAAAAGTGTGAGTGTTTAATAAAAAAAATAAAACACCGTTCTTATTTATTTCAATTGATTGATATCTAATTCAATTGAAACAAATTTTTTCGGGACGGGATGCCAACGAACCCTGGAGAGAAAAATTAATAATAATAATAATTTAAAATTGCCCAAGGGAATATTTTTTTTTTTAAGCGTGAAATAATTTTGATAGAAATTTCATAAATATATAGGTCTATTATTCATAAATAAAATAAATATATTCATTCAAATAAAAACCAGAATAATAGCCTACATGTATATTTAAAAAAAAAACAAAATATTACAGGATACTAAATATACCATGAATATATATTTCTAAAAATTGGCCAAATGTTTTTGTCTCCCTTAGACTTCCTCTGGACCAAATCCCCCCGTCTTAAATAGAAATATAAAAACAACCCCTCACTCTCAGAACCCTGACTTTTTTCCCTTCTCTCTCTCTCTCTCGCCACATTTGGTTTATTCAATTTTACGATAATTTTCCACCGCATACAGCGTGAGTCGTAAATTTCTAAGGACCCAAAAAGACACATTTAAGATGATTTGTGCTCCATTACGGGGCACTTGTTAGCTTATTTTATTGCCGGCGCTTGCACTGGAATCAGTGGGGATGGTTAAAGCTCTTTATATAGGCCTAGGCCGCCATATTGGCCAAGTTGAACGAAATACCATTGAATAAATATTTATGTTGTTTAATTATTCATGAAAATAATTTATTTTCCTTTATTCTTTTTTATTATCTCATATCAAATATTTTATTTTTTTTATACAAAAGCATAAAAATATTTAAATATTCTTCTATATATTAAACAAATTGTTATAGTATTCTATAGATATTATGTAAACGAGTATTAAACACTGTCTGAATTACGATTTATTTTTTTAATTTATTAATCATATTTTTCAATAAAAAAAAAAAAAAAAAAAAATGGGATAGGTTTAAATTTATAAGAGGCTTCTGAAGAAGGCGGAAAAATTCTGTTGAAACATATACAATGATAGTTATGTACTAATGAATAATTTATTCTTTAGATAGTCAAAAGGCATTCTTGTTTATTACAAAATAAATTCATTTGATACATTCAAGTTGAGAGATAGTTTTGATATATAACATACAAGTTGGTAAAATTATATCTTACAAGTTTGTAGCTTTTAATAATTTTTCTGAAGAAACATGGTTAGAGAGCTTGTCTCATCTCGACGAATTTAATAAATGTAAATTTTATTTTATATTCACGTATCAATTATATAGATCTAGTTTTGAAATAAAATGACACATATCGTTAATATGTATGCTGGATAAAAAAAATGAGTAAGCTTTGAATTTATAAATTAAAAATTCCTTATAACACTTGATCTTTATTTAGCAGAGTGAGATAGTACAACTTTTAAATAGATAATCAAATAAATAACTCACCCTCTCTCCTCCCAATCGGATCTAAAAAAAAAAAAACTCACCCTGATGAGAAAACATATAATCAATCATGGCGTCGATTTTCAAATAGATTAAACTAAGCAACGTGAGAAAAAGTCGGGACATAAATAAAACATGTCCTGAATTAATCCAAATGCTAGAATAAAATCGAAATGAAAACCATGTTGAGTATTCGTCCAAATTGCTGCATGGTGGACCCAACGCCATGTGCCAATAGCAACGGCCTGTACAAGTCATAAACAATTTTATCTCCTCTGCTATCGTTATATTATTTTATTTATTAAATTTTGGATTGCATTACTAGAGGGTAGTCGAGTTGAAAGAGGGTTTCGTTTTAGGGGTAAATTACGCCCATCCCACCGACACTCTCGCCAATTTTAAACTAATACACACCTCCAAAATACAACGCAAATTCTTGAACTGGCGCCAACCTAACACTCGTGTTAATTAAATCAAAATTTTGGCGAATGCATATTTAATATTCAGAATTATGCTTATTTCACTTAGTGGGCTCTTCAACGGAAAATTCAATTTTCATAAATAAATCCATTATAATTTATTGCAATTACAGGGAATATTTAAATCATATCATCATGACGATCATCGTTCAGTAGAATATATAAACAGGCTATTAGAGAGGGAAAAACCCTTTTTTTTTGAACATACACTCTTTTATTATAAATGGCAATTAATTTAATTTATTTTAAAAAAGTGCTTTTCAAGTTTTTAGATTTTTTTATCTCACCTTTCTATTATAAAATTATTTTTAATTAAATCCTGTATAAGCCTATCTTAATTTTTTATTAAATGACATATCACTATTACTACTCTTTTTGACACCTTTCGCTCTTGATTTAAATTGAGAAGTTTTTTTTTTTTTAGATTGTTTAGGTATTTTTTGTCATCTGAGGCCATTTAGACCCCGTCCCTATTTATTTCGATGCGAACTCTCAACTTATAGCACCAAAATTGAAAAGTTATTGATATTATAAATATAAGATGAAAATATTAAATAAGAATGCCTGGATCCCAAATAAATATATATTATTAAATAACGGTTATCGTAAAAGTCTTAAATGGCCTAAGTTGCCGAAAAGACTGTGTGAATGTGAGTGTGAATGAGAAAAAAGTGTGAGTGTTTAAAAAAAAAAAAAAAAAAAAAGATGAAAATATATAAATAAGAATTCAAACGAATTGCATTTTATAACTGAATCTTGGGTTGCAGTGGTTTAATAAGATCTGATTTTCGATTGTTATATGTACAAGTAAAAATAATTTTCCTAATTTTTTGATTTATCACTGGACATTTTTTATTAATGTTAAAGATTTTTTCATTTTTTTTAATATACCATGTATAATTTTTAATGAAATGTATGTAATTAAATATGTGTATTTTCATAAAAAAAATATTCAATTATGCTTTCAATAAGGTACTTGAATTAAATTATTTTTAAATATTTTTAATTAAGCATATTTTAATTATAAATTTATTAATTGACCAGCTAAAGGGTCACCTGCGGCGATCCCTGGAGTGCTGTTTTTATTTTCAATCATTTTTCCTCGAATACAATTATAAACTGGCTATAGTAAGCTACGTATTTTTTTAACAATTTATATTAATTAATTAAATGTCAATAAAATTGTTTTCTCTACATATCAAAAAATTATTTAATTTTAACTTAACGGCGTGCAACAAGAACGAGCCCTATTTGAAAGAAAATTAAAAATATAAACATCAATGACAGATGAGTGATTACAACTTGATTAAAAGATCAAATAAAAATTAAAAAAGTTTAGTGAATTTCTATATTGAATTCATACTACAATAGATAAAATTAAATCTTTTGTTTTCACATTAAAATATAATTCGTTCAAACACAAAGAAAACTTTTTCATAAAAACAGGTGAATGAATTTTAAAACAAAACCTCTAATAGACAAGGAACTCTGAATAGAGGTTCATAAATAAATAAATAAATAAATGACAGAAAGAAAAGCCGAAGAATCTTTGACACTTGCGGTCATTCATCTGGACATTGTTTTGGAAGAATAGAAGGGGAAAATAAACCTAGCTATATAGCTAGTAATATTAATATATCTGTCATCCCAGTGAATAAGTGGTTAAGTTGATTTTTTTTTATCCAAAATAAGTTAAGTGGCCTAAGAGAAGCAGGGAGGTATTTTCTTCATGGTATATAAGTTGATAAGTAAGGTATAAATTTAATTGTTTGCGTTTTTGTAAATTAGCTCAACCTTCAGTTTTGAAAACTTTAAAATCGTGCTCTGAAAATAACCTGTACTGAAAAATAAACAAAATTGAGTTAACCACTTATTCACTGGGCTGACAGATATATATGGCTGGACGGTAATGGATTTTCATTACCGACCTCGATAATGAAAAAAAAAACCGGTTTTTCTCGAAAGTCAGTAAAAATTTTTTACCGCCCGCGGAACCAAAGTTTGCCGCCGCGGAACATTTTTTTCTCGCGGAACCAAAATTTTTTACCGTGCGAAAAAATAAGTTTTTTCCCGACTTTCGAAAAAAAACCGGTTTTTACCGAATTAGAGGTTCGTTACCGCGTTTTCGGTAAAAAAATTTTACCGGTTTTTACCGGTAAACCGGTTTACCGTCCAGCCCTACAGATATAGAAAGTTAAAGATTTAATTAGAAGAAATGGACGGGAGTCTTCACGGGAACAGCAAAGTAGTAGTTAGTACTTTTTAGCCGATTTTGTTTAAAAGCTTATTTTCACGCTACCGGGGGGTGTTTAACTTGAATATAAAAATCTGGTGTGACTGTCGCACAGCACACAACTTTCTCTTACCTTCGGTAATCGAAAGTTGTGTACTGTGCTTGTCACACCAGATTTTTTGTGTCGACATATATTTAGTTTCCGCCAATATATTAGAATTTAAGATGTCAAATTTATAAACATGGAAACTATTTATATTTTGTTACCTTGGCAACCATTTCTCCTATCTTTTCTATGAAGCACAAGAGTAAAGTGTGCTTCAAACAATTTTGAGGGCAAAACGAGAATATACATTTGAAAGAGCATCTAAAAAATAATTGATTTTTGAATTTTAATCAAAATCGTTAGAGCGAATTTTGAGAAAATTGAAAAAAACTGAAAAAGTACATCAGTAAAGTACTAGTACCCTTTGGCCGATTTTGATTAAAAGCTTATTTTTCCGGTCCCGGGGGCTGCCTAACTTAAATATAAAATTTCAACCTCCTAGCTCAATTCCTTCATGCTTAAAATTGAACACACACACACACACACACACACAGACCATGTCGCGAAAACCACTTTTTTGGATTCAGGGGACCTCAAAACGTGAAGATCCATCAAAATCTCGACATCGAATTTTTGACATGAATCCAATACTTTCTCTCTCATATATATATTACATATATACATAGGTAAGAGAAAGTAAAAATCTGACGTGATCGTCGCACAGCACACAACTTTATCCTACCTTCGGGAATCGAAACTTGTGTTCTGTGCTTGACACACCAAATTTTTTTCTGTCGAGATATATTTAGTTTCCATCAATATATATATTTTTTTTCTTTTAATAAAAAACACCACTTTTTTCTCATTCACACTCACACTCACACACACATTCAAAAGTCTTTTCGCAACTTAGGCCATTTAAGACTTTGACGATTATTTATAATATCTATTGGGGGTCCAGGCATTTCTATTTAAGCCATTTGGTATCCAAATTTCTTAAATAAAATCATCGGATTGCCTGGAGTCCGAACCCGCGAGGTTCGGTGTATATCCATCAAAATCTCGACATCGAATTTTTGACATGAATCCAATACTTTCTCTCTCTATATATTAACATTTATAGAGGTAAGAAAAAGTAAAAAAAAAAAATTATTAATTATAAACATTTTAAAGTTTCAAATTGAAAAAAATAAATAAATAAATAAAAAATTTCCAGGCCTGGATATAAAATAAAATCTCTTAGTTTTTTCTTGTCTGATTTATAGAAAAATGGAAAAAAGGTAATATTTCTTTACGCCTAATTTTATTTCAAGAATTCTTGCTATGAATCATGCCAACTCTTTCGTTTAAAATATAACATATTTTGATTTAGCATTACATTTGTAAAAGTTTTCGAGTGTCATAAAAAGCATTAAATAAAATACCCGGATATAGAATTTGGCTCGCTTAAATTATAGGTCTGCAACTGAAAAGTTTTTTCTACTTAGGTTCTTTTTTTTATCTTATACGTATTTGAAATAAGTAGAGAATATATAAAGACGAAGAAGGCTAAAAGTTAGGAAAGTTTTTTTCTTTCATTTTTGAAAGCTATTTTATGTTTTTAAGCTTAAAATTAATAGTTAACAAGTACTGGAAATGTCATCATTTCACAAAAAAAAAAACCCTCAAAACTACATAGATATTTTGATTTAAAAGAATTTTTCTCCATCCATTTAAAATTATATTTTAATAATTTATTGATAGAATTTCTTGAGTTGAATAGCTGTAGATATTCAAAAAACTAGCTTATTGATATGACATAATTTTTTTTTTTTTTTTTTTAAACATTCACACAGTCTTTTCGGCAACTTTAAGACTTTTAACGATACTCGTATGTTTAATATATCTATTTGGGGTCCAAGCATTTCTATTTGTATGTTGGTGTTCATTACATCAATTTACCTGATTTAAAGAGTGATGATATAATCATCCCTAGAAAGATCTAGGATAAATCCCAAAATTTGTTTGTCTCTGTATCTTTTTCGAAACATCTTTTTCTAGAGTTTGATTTATTACAAAACGTTTCTCGCTTTGACGCGTTCTTTTTCAGAGATAATAGCCGGCAAAATTTTTTAAAGATTTTTGATTATTGTTAAAAATAAATTGTCCAGGCATAATGTCCCTAATAAGACTCGGCGAATTTTTTTTTTTTTTTATAGGAAAGTCAAGGGTGAGCAAGCATAAAAATGAAAAATAGTTCGATGATATTGATTGATTGCATTTTAACTTTTTCCATCTTTTTTTTTGTGCATTTGTCTTTGATTCACTACAGATAAAAAAAATTTCGAGATAGATTTGGTCGAATTTCATTTATCTTTCAGAATTAGAATAGATCTATTTATTTTATTATAATCATTTCAAATCATTTTGTATTTACCCGAATCGAAATTTATGCCCGACATTGAGCCTCCTATGGTCGGACTTGAGAGTTCAAAATAGATATATTGCTTGTTAAATCAGGTCAGATTTTGTTCTCCGAACTGATAAAAATATAGATAAAAAAATTTGTACCATTTTGGGCTTCAATGTTGGACCTAAAAGGAATAAAAGTTAGGGCCTTTTAGTAAATGGTATGATCTCAGGGTTCATTGTCGGAGCTAGGTGGGTTTACGGTCCTCTAAATCGGACTATTTAGGGCCAGAAGTATAAAAGTAGGAACTAAATTTCTAGATTTAAATCATTTGGAACCAAATGGTAAAAATAAATATGTCTGGAATCCCACATAATTTGAAGTTAAATAATCTTTAAAGTCTATTACCCGTATTCATAGTTGTTCTTTAAGGAAGAAGGAATCTTTATACCTCATTTCTTGTTTCATAAACATTCCTTGAGCAAAAATGCTTCTTTAAATGCTTCCTTATCTCAAGGGAAGTCAGGAGGTCCCTTAAGGAAGCTTTTATAACCTTTTATAACCCATTTCTTATATTTGTAAATAATTGTCATCCTCGGTTTATCAATTGTTGGTCTTACTTAACATAAACGACCTCTGTTCCTCTTCACTTTGTTAGACCCACGGATCAAAAATACATTTCTTTAAATAGTGTAATTTCTTATTTTATGCTGATACAGAGATTAATAGTTATCATTTATCTCTATATATAAATATTATTTTGGTGAGGCTTTCATTTGACTGAATCCTATCCATGAAGAAAGAGACATATAAGACCGATACGTCGATGTTGGGTTTGCACAAAAGCTGCTGTGCCTTTTATTCTATCCTATATTTATTATTATTTCAAAGTGCATTGAATCTTTGATACTCTAACCCGCGTTTTTTTTTTACTTTAAAAAAAAATTCAATTGTTTTTGCGGTATAGTGAATCCGAGTTGCTTCCAAGCCACAAATCTTGAACGTTGATCCATGTTTCGTAGCTTCGAGACTAGACGTCTTACGGCGAAGTATACATCATCAATCACCAGGGATGTTTTTCCTCCCACCAGAAACTTACCCCTCACAGCTATAGACAGCTGTCAGTCGTTAAACTACTCACTAAATACTACTCCCAAATATTAATTACTTCTCTAAAGGGGACCAGACTATTAACTCAACCAGATGAAGTCGATTTAAAAAACATCAAGAAATATTGGAAATTACTCATCGTTTAAGGATTAAGTTCGAATGGTTATTAAAACCAAATGGCATTTTAATGATCGGTGTTTTATTTGTTTCAGTAACATAAAAGGGAATTTGGTGATGATGAGGCCACCAAATGACTTTATCATAAATGAAATTATTCTAATAAGGCTATCACAAAAAAAACATGATGATTTTTATGAATTTAACATAAATTAAAAGTTAATTTTCAATTTTGTGCATATTAATAAATAACTAGAGTTTTTTTACACCTGGCTAATTTCCCACCTGGGAAATTATATTGAACTCCCCTGTACCGGTATACTTCTATTATCAAGTATAGGCCTTGAGTTAAAAATTAAACAAAATCTTTTATAGGGTACAGCATCTGTAATATGCCTATTATTTTGCTCCCGAGATTCGAACCCTGGACCTCCACCCGATCTAGGAAGCTTTGCAACCTAGTTAGTTTATTTTTAAACGACGATTAATAATATTTTTTTACCAAACAATATTCAGACTTATTTATTTATATCACCCAAATTATTTATTACTAGCCGCGTCGCCAACCTTCGGCGGCCTTGGCGCCTAGCCGGGGGGCTTGGTATCCAAATGGCTTAAATAAAATCATCGAACTGCCTGGGGTCCGAACCCGCGACTCTTGATACACGAGGCTAACCTCTACACCAAGCCCGAGGGCCGCAAATAATTAAATACAACACATTTCGAAATTCTCTTCACGTTCACCTGAAGATGGCATAATAAAATTGGTCGAAACGTTTTGCAAAAAAGGAGTTTGATTTAATAGAGGCTCCATACCTGGCCGCCTGCATTCCTCTTCATCCCTGTCATTCAATTCAACACAGCCATTTTCTCCATTAATTAACCCAAATATTAAATAAAGGGTCGGACTAAGCCGAGCGCACAACTTTGCCCACCCACTACTCAAGAAAAAAATATTTGTCCCCCCCCCCCCTCTAGAGCCCCCCTGATGGTCCGATGTTATACATATTATATATCATTTTACTCGGGAGGAAGTCTAGTTTCTGAATATATAAAAAAAACTATAGGTTATGTAAGAAAAAAATTTTTGTCCCCCCCTTAGATCCCCCCCTAATGGTCCGATGTTTACCAAAAGCTTTTCAATTCTTGCCCTTTACCTCTAGTTTATGTGTGCAAAATTTCAAAACAATTGAATGAATAGTTTTTGAGATTTCGTTGACGAAAAAAATTACCACAGACATACACACACACCCCCACCCCCACACACACACAGACACACACACATACATCATTCCAAAAACTTCTTAAATGGATTCAGGGGACCTCAAAACGCATTTTGGCAGCTTCAGAAAAATTTCGATTTTTTTTACGATTACATTAACTTTCCCTGCCAACCTACGGTTGATGGGCAAAGTTAACAAATTAATGATAAAATTATTTAAATTTTTATCAATGTGGGTAGAAATCATTAATAACACCACCTTTAATTTTAAAATAGTTTTGAAAAGGTGTAAAAAAATTAATTTCGGGCCGAGAGAGTTCAAATAAATAATTTTACACTTTATGAGACTCAAAATTTTTTTATTTTATTAAATAGCTTAGATTGGTTACCATTTGTCCAGATTAAATTAAAATTTAGGTTTTTTTTGGGGTGAAATAGAACTCTGAATATTTTAAATTACTTATCTGTTAATATACAATATTTTTTCAACTCTGAATATTATTAGATTAGAATAAAAAGTATTATATTATCTTTTACTAAAATGGGTGTTATTGTTTTGATTCTTTTTTTCTAGAGAGGAGAGACAAAGAACTCTCGTTCAGTCGAGCTCAAAACAGGCCAAGCGATGGATGGGACTGGTGTATCCTTCTTAAAGTAAATAATTATACAACTCATTGGGCACACCGTCCTTCTGGGAGCGCCTTTTTAAAGGTAAATAATATTCTTTTTTTTATTGAAGAAAAATGATAAAAAAAAACACAAATATATTTTTTTATTTAATTTATCTCAATATAAACGAACCTTTCGGATGATAAATTATTTTACATATGTCACGAGAGATAGGGGGAGAAGAGAAAAAGGGATGTAGGAATTATTAAAAATACTTTCTAATTTTTGTTCATTTCTTTGCATTTAGTCATTAAAAAATATTCATTTGCTACAGCATATATTTATTTTATTTAACAATTATGGGTATGTTTATTTGTTGGTGGACCAACACCCTATTGCCTCTCGGTGGAGATCCTGGGTAGTTAGTAATACAATAATATTTATTACAAGTTGGAAAGGCGCGGCTTCGCCGCGCCATTCCCAACTTGGTCCTGGCGGGCGGCGTCTCGGGACGTGATCAGTAGTTTTCCCCTTAATTTTAAAGCCCATATGGTTTTTGCCCAAATGAAAATACACTGAATCAAGTTTAAAATAATTAAATATTCGCCCTGCCCGGCCTGTGGGTTTTGAAGACCATGAAAAAATTATGGGCGGGTAGCAAGTCTAAATTTCACTTTAATAAACTGATTAGGAGGACGGGCATGCAAATGAAATCGGACGGGCAAGGCCCTATTAAAAAATAAAGGGTCGGACTAAGCCGAGCGCACAACTTTGCCCACCCACTATTCAAGAAAAGAATATATTGCCCTCCCTCCCTAGAGCCCCCTAATGGTCTGATGGTATACATATTATATATCATTTTACTCAGAAGAAATTCTAGTTTCTGAATATTTCTGAATATATAAAAAAAATTATAGGTTATGTAAGAAAAAATATTTCCCCCCTCCCCCTAATGGTCCGATGTTATACATATTATATATCATTTTACTCGGGAGGAAGTCTTGTTTCTGAATATATAAAAAAAAGTATGGGTTATGTAAGAAAAAATATTTGCCCCCCCCCTCTAATGGTCCGATGTTTAGCAAAAGCTTTTCAGTTCTTGGCCTCTACCCCTAGTTTATGGGTGCAAAATTTCAAAACAATTGAACAAATAGTTTTTGAGTTTTCGTTGACGAAAAAATTTACCACAGACACACACACACACACACACACACACACAGACATCATTCCAAAAACTACTTAAATGGATTCAGGGGACCTCAAAACGAATTTTGGCAGCTTCAGAAAAATTTCGATTTTTTTACGATTACATTAACTTTACCTGTCCAACCTACAGTTGATGGGCAAAGTTAAAAATAAACAATTTTAAAATATTTCTTTTTTCTGACATCTGAAAAAGTTTATTATTTATTATAAATTTAAATATGTAAAAAAAATTAAATATTTTTAAATAATTTTTTTTTTATTTGATGTATTATTTAAAACTTTTTATTAAATAAAAAAATTTTATACAATGTATGATTCAGGGGTATCATACATCGTCAAAGTCTTAAATGGCCTAAGTTGCCGAAAAGACTGTGAGAATGTGAGTGTGAATGAGAAAAAAGTGTGAATGTTTAAAAAAAAAAAAAATTCCTAGACATTCATTCATTCATTCACTAAATTTTCGTCGGTACGGGAGGGTTTGAAAAATTTCCGGGTCTGAAGAATGGTAAAAATACCCGGCGCTAAGTAAAAAAAAATAAGAATATGAGCCAAATGAAATGTTGTGGTCGTGGAAGGCTCTATGAGAGAATGAATTGAAAATGATTTTTTTGCTATGTTTTGAAGATATCTAAAGAAATAATTGAAATAATCTATAATTTCGTTCATTTTAGATACTAAGCCATGCCTAAGAATAATGCAATGTGGATCATTCAGAGCAATCATACAAAAAAAAAAATTTCTTACATTTTAGAAGTGGTTTTAAATACCCTAAACAATGTCTGTATTAAATGAAATGGTATTCATTTTTTACAAAATTTAATCTAAAATGTGAAAACCTTTTGATATCCAAGATATCTTTTACCATTAAAAAGATATAGCTAAAATTGTATAGAAATATCT